>NMUG010006791.1:0-12398 GCA_002855965.1 Monotropa hypopitys | reverse complement strand
ATTTCTCAATAACTTTTTCTTTATAAATTCTTATCTCACATTCTTTTTCACAAAAATTTCTTATTATCAATAAATGATAAAACTCATTTTCATATAAATATCATTCTCTTTAAAATTATTATCATCATATCTCTTATTCGTAAATTCTATAAAAACTCATATATTATCTTTCTTAATCATAACTCTTAACAAAATCTCTTTTATTTCAAATATCTTATTCTTTCTCAATTTTCTCAAAATTCTTTCAAGTCTTTTATTTAGCAATAAAATCATTATTTTCCTTTCTCTTTATAAAATACATGCAATCACTAATAAATCACACATTTTATACTAAAGCAAAAATAGAGTAAGCTACTCTAATTTATGAATTTCTATAAGTACTCACCTGAAAATTGGAGTGACCTACTCGACCTGCTAAACTGCTTGAATTGCTTAACTGCTTGTCCTTGCGCGACACAGAAACTGACGACTTTATTGGTCCTAACAATATACAAATACAATTATAAATATGCTATATATCGAATTCTATTTAAATACATTTTATGCGTATATTTTCTTCTTTTTCTATTTATTATTAATAATAATAATTCTTTTATTTATTTTTCCTCTTCTCTTTCTATTTTCTGCCATTTCTAAACACAGTATTATTTCTAAATATCTTACAACTTAATTTAAATATAATTACATTTAATTTACCTTAATTTAGACGGATTTGGTTTGAATCGGGAATTGAATCTGCGTCGCTCTTTTTCCCCGGCCACCACCATACCACAGCGCCACTGCACGCACAACAATATAACTAAGATTATACGCATATTTAATTGTACGTACGCACACTAATAGAAACACGCGCTAACACACAACAGCTACACACTCGCGACACACCGGGTACACTACCACAGAACCACCCAAACACCTAAACCGACAACACAACTACAAATAGAATCGCAGCCACTGTGAACTCACCGCACAATCACCGGTGTACCACAACACCTCAACAGAAACAACTACCACACACAACACACGTACCCAACTACTGAATCATACGACAATCACACGGGACACAAACACTTATACATATATGCGATACACCCATAGATACGTACAGAATACACATACGTATACCTTCGCGAATCGCCACATAGAACCCGTGCATCGCCTCAAGCCAGAACCACCGTCGACGTACAGAACCATCACGAACCACCGCTGTCGCACCACCTTGAATTGTCGTAGCCACCCGTTGCTCCTCTGCCGCGCGCCCAGCCAAATCATCGCAGGGCACCACCAAAGACGCCGCAAGCCTCACCTACCTCCGCCGCACGATCAATCGCCTACCAACCCGTCGCCACCGCCGCTGCGCGCTACCGCGCGCTTGGTTTCCCGCAGCTTGACGCCATCTCCGTCGCGAGCCACCTTCACTACGCGGTCCTCTTCCTCTTCCACCAGCGCCGCCTGTCGCCGACCTCCTCCGCGTGTCTCCCTCTCTCTGTCGCGATGTCTCTCTCCCTCTCAATCACGATCTCTCTCTTCTCTCTCTCTCCCCCTCCCCGTTTTCCCTTCTGCCCGATTGGGTTTCCCCCTCCCCTACGATTTCGATACAATTTTTTTTAGGGGGGGAGAGGGTTCACACCTGTTGCGAAATGCAACATGCCACGTTTTGGTTCCTTTTTAATTTTATTTATCAAAATTACATTTACACCCCTCAATTTACTTCTAATACAATTAGGCTCCAACTTTATGTTTAATAAATTTTAAATGACTTTAATTTAATATTTCTCATCAATTCAAACTCGATTCCGCGAAATAAATTTTCGATTGCGAATTAAAATTATTTAATTACTTCTTCGTTTCTTTTATAAAAAAAATTTAATTTGACTCGCACTTATTTTGATTTAAATTCCCGCAACTAAAAGGTTTCCATAACATTATTTTAATTAATCTCAACTTGGAATTTTCCCCTTTAATCTTGTTTAATTATTTTAATTAACTTATATAATTATAAATTTTGATACGGGTCTCACAGTTAATGTTCTGGGAATGGGAAAAGGAATGAGTGGTAATCGTTATCTGATAAGGGACATTGGTCATGAGCTCAGTACACTGGCCAGAGCTGAGCTGAACATGATGAACACAGTTTGACTGTTGAGCTGATCTGAGGTCGGCCTAGGACGAGGAGAGCTTGATTATGATCGAGGTGAGCCTTGCTACAGTAAGGGCATGTGGGGGAGGACCCCACAAGGGATTTCAATGTGACTATTGAAGGGACGAAACAATGCTCCCGCCTTTTTACGCATTTGAATTACATGACCGAGTTAATAGATAGAGAAGATAACCTTCTTTTCCGGGAGGATAGGAAAGGATACGAGAACATTCCTAAATTAGCGGGAGCTACCTAAAGCTACAGAAAATATAAATATCAGACGATACACCGCTCCAAGGTAACAAAAAAACTCTAGCACTACTTAACTTTCCTTTTCATCTTTTTTCTAAAAAGACCAGCGACTGACTTAGGCATCGGAGGAGATTTGGTCGGCACCCCACCGGTGTCAAGTTTTTCTTTGTAGGACTGTCAATGAGGAGGCTCCAGAAATCGCGCCATCGTCGTCTGTGGGAACGATTTTCTAATCCTCGGTGACCGATTTCTGAATGGTCAACACTCGATCCATGGCATGTAGCAATCATAATGGTTCCCCCACCATCACCACAGAGATGTTCATGGCAATGCAACTTCAAATCGAATTACTCGCAAAAAGTTTGGAAGAAGTTCAACAGAAAAATAGAGAACTAATGGCACAACATAATCAACCGAGAGAAGATCAAGTACTGCCCCCCACGGGAGCAGGAAGACGATGATGAAAGGGTGGAAGACAACGAGAATCGGAGAGAAGAACGTAACGAAAACCAGTCCCAGAGCAACCAAGACCCTTAGGATAGCAGATCCATGAGGGGGGCCAAGCCACCACTTGAAAGGCAAGACGAATATCTTATAGCAACGATGCAGGCCCAGATTGATGGGATCAAGAAGCGGATGCAGGCCAAAGCTCCAGCTACGATCGAGGAGCTGGTTCAAACCACAGACTCCCCATTCTATACTCGTCTTCTTTGCATTCCTCTGCCTTCCAAGTTCAAGATGTCGAGTCTTGAGTCGTTCAATGGTACTACGGACCTATTGGATCACTTAGAGACCTATAAGAACCTCATAACATTGTAGGTAGTACCAGACGAGATAATGTGTAGAGCCTTCCCTATCACTCTGAAGGGAAGTGCTCGAATGTGGTTCAACAAGTTGAAGCCCAGAAGTATCAACAATTTTAAAGAGCTTAGTCATGGATTCATGAGCCACTTCATTGCTGGGTAACGCTATCGCAAACCCGATACTTACTTGCTGATAGTTAGACAGAAGAAGGAGGAGTCAGTACGGGATTACACTACATGCTTTACCCAAGAGGCGATGCAGATAGAAAGTGCTGATGATAATATGGCCATGACGGCCTACATAGCTGGCCTATGGTCAGGATCACTTCTATTTAACCTAACCCAGGATCCCCCCAGGATATGGCTGAGGTCATGTTGAGGGACCAAAAGCATATAAACACAGAAGATGCACTCAGCGCTCGGAAAAACAGAGATGATGGAGCCCAAGGACAAACATTAGCAACACCTCTCCAAACCCAGGGTGACAGGAAGAGGAAGGACCCGTCGCAAGGAGCAACATATGAGCAGAGAGGCAAAAAGATTGATTCAAGGGGCTCAACCAAGAAGGTTGGGGGTCCCTAGAGAGTTACAAAAGTTATACCCCACTTATCGCCACCATAGAGCAGATTATGGACGACCTCAGGGATGAGCCAGATCTGAGGTGGCCGTCCAAGCTTAAGAGTCACCCGGATAAGAGGCCTAGGGAAAAGTATTATCATTTTCATCATGACCACAATCACTATATGAATGACTATGTAGATTTAAAAGGCCAGATAGAAGACTTCATTTAGAGGGGTAGGCTGCAGAGATTTGTTCAGAAAAGAGAACAGAGAGATCAGCATGACGGGCAACATCATGACGATAGATCTCGAGCCCCAAAAAATAATGATCCAATCGGGGAGATTAGGGTCATACATGGAGGGTCGGTTAGAGGAGGAGAGTCTAGCGCAGCCATAAAGGCCCACCTTAGAAAGTTGAGATCTGAGGACCTGATGGAGATTTGTTCGGTTGGGAGGCCAAGCAAAAGCACAAGGAAAGAAGCATTCCCTATCATCTTTTTAGAAGAAGATGAACATCTTTTTAGAAGAATATGAACAGGGGACAGTCTATTTCCATGACGACCCCCTAGTGGTAACTATGGTAATTGCAAACTTTAAAACCAGGAGGGTCCTTATCGACAATGGAAGCTCGACAAACATCCTGTTCCTACACGCATTCGACCAGCTAAGACTGAGGAGAGAACATCTGCAACCAATGACCTCCTCGTTGGTGGGGTTCATGGGAGAGGCAGTTTGCCCTAAGGGACAGATAGCCCTCCCGGTAACAATGGGGGAAGAAGGCAACCATGTGACAACAATGATGGATTTTCTGGTGGTGGATACGCCTTCTGCTTACAATGCGATAGTCGGAAGAGTGCTCTTCAAAAAAATAAAAACTATCATTTCTACCCATCATTTTAAGGTAAAATTTCCCACCTCCAGTGGGGTAGGAGAATGAAGGCCGACCAGAAAGTCACAAGAGAATGTTACAACTATTCGGTAAAAGACTACAATGAGGCTCTATAAGTAGAAGAGATGAGTGTCCGAGATGAAGAAAGGCTTCGGGAAGGAGAGTCAGTGGAACAATTAAGTCCCCTGCAGATATGGCCAGAAGATCCTGACAAGAGAATCCAGGTGGGTACAAGGTTAATCTCAGGAGAGAAGAGATCGATCCAAGGATCATAATCCATCGTTTGAACGTATACCCAGATTGCAGGACCCCTCCCTAAGGGAAGAAACCAGAAACAGTATGCAGTGGTTGCGATCGACTACTTTACAAAATGGGTGGAGGCTAGAGCTCTGTCCATAATTACTTCTCAGGTAACAATTTCTTTTCTCTAGCAGAATGTTATTTGTCGTTTGGGCTCTATAGGGTACTGGTAGTAGACCTCGGGAGTAGTTTGACAGCTCAGACTTCAAGTAGTTCTGCAACTCAAAAGCTATCCACATACGCTACACCTCCAAGGCTTACCCTAGGGATTTCATTGCGACTATTGAAGGGACGAAACAATGCTCCTGCCTTTTTACACGTTTGAATTACATGATCGAGTTAACGGATATAAAAGATACCCTTCTTTTCCGTGAGGATAGGAAAGGATATGGGAACATTTCTAAATTAGCAGGAGCTACCTAAAGCTACAGAAGATATAAATATCGGATAATACACCACTCCAAGGTAACAAAAAAATCCTAGCACTACTTAACTTTCTTTTTCATCTTTTCTCTAAAAAGACCAGCGACTGACTTAGGCATCGAATAGGATTTGGACGGCATTCCACCGGTGTCAATCTTTTCTTTGTAGGACTGCCAGCGAAGAGGCTCCATAAATCGCGTCATCATTATCCAAGAGAGAAATGTGTTTTCCAAATAATGGATTAAAGGAGGGAGTAAGAAAGGGTGCTTATTATCTAGACTCACCACAGTCGAACATGTCGTTAGTGTTTGGATTTTAAAGCTAAATTGTATAATCAGTTAAAATTTTAACAAGAATAAAACAAGAGAATCTAAATCACTTCTAGTTTCAGCCTAAATTTTCTCACCAATAAAATAGAGTCATACAGTGGGAAATACCAGAGAGAACCGAACAGGGTGAGAGTTACCCAAAATATGAATCTCGATGGGAAAATCAATAGAATAGGAAACAAAAATAAAATGAAGATATCATTGATAAAAACCTAGAGAGGGGGGGGGGGTGAATAGGTCTTTTGAATTATACACTCGACAAGCTTTCCAAAAATGCCTTCGGATCGACTCCAAGCCTTCAAATTGCCCCAAATATCCCACTTTCTCTCTGTATTCTTCTATTATTCTCCCTCTAGGTTAGAATGCTAAAAATGAAGGCTAACATGTTTTAGCCCAACCCTAATACACATTAGAGTCTTTAGGAACATTCTTAACCCATAAAATGACCCTCAAATGCACTTAAAACCTGAAGTTTAGAATTTTCTCGCTGACTGACTAGATATCGATATCATTATGCCATGATATCAGTATCATAGCACTTTGATCAAACCTCTTCCAAGATTACACTACCGTGATGCCAATATTCCACTAAGTCCTGATATCGATATCTTGCCCAAAGACCCAGATATCAATATCATAGTCCTATCCCAGATATTGATATCATAAAATTCAAGATATCGATATCACAGACTGCTGATCAAACTTCACAGCCTATGAAACATACCAGATACCAATATCATGACAAACATGATACCAATATCATAACTCTCTACCCAAATTTCTGGAAAAACATGCAACACATGATATCGATATCAGGCCAAGAGCTGATATCGATATCTGGACCAAACAAACATAAAATTCTACCTCCAATTGATCTCCCACTAAAACCTTTAATATTAATGTCTACTCAAATACCAATCTATAATGGCTTATAACCTCAAATATAAACCTCAAACTTCCTTTATCTATATAAAAGATGAACTCAAAGGCGAAAGCTAACAATAAGAATGCATACCCATGCCATGACTTGAAACTAGCCACACTAACTCTATAATCCTCAAAGTGAAACATTCAACACCCTTATACATTTATGCACTTGTTAACATCATGCAAGACCACGAACAAATAAAATGAATTCTTTTATTAGAAATAAGGAAATATATATTACATGTGAAGTCAACACAAACCCTATAGGTGTCGTTCTTCTTTTTTACCACGACCGTATTGGAGAGACACTCTGGATATTAGACATCTGTGATCGCATTGGTTTGGATGAGCCGATCGACTTTTTCTATGACCGTTTCTGAATGATGTGTGACTGAGCATCTTCTTTTCTGCATTATTGGCTTGTGGCATGGATCGATGTTCAATCGATGACATATTATACTTCGCTCTACCCCGGGCATTTCTTGCAGGGTCCAAGCAAATACGTCAACGTGATCCTTTAAGACATGCACGAACTCGAAAGCATCTTCTTCGGGGAGTTCATCCCCAATTAGAAAATACTTGTCCTTGTCAGTGTCGTGGGCGGGAACCTTTCTCAGATTCTCGACCACTCGGGTAGAAGGATCTACTCTGACATCATCCAAAATAGACTAGTCCAGCATTTCAATGGACTTTACCTACTCCGCATTGGGTATGGTCTTGATAGAAGACATGAATTAGTTTTTTGATGACTTCTGGTTTCCCCTGATGCTTTCGATATTCTTGGGCCCTTGGAATTTGATGATTTGGTGGTAAGTGGATGGGATAGCCCCTATTCGGTGCATCCATGTGCGCCCAATGATGTTGTTGTAGGCTAATGGCACATCCACTACCAAGAACTCCGTATCCGTGATCACCCTCCATGCTCGTACTGGAAGAGTGATAACTCCCAAGGGCGAGACTGGTTCTGCACTAAAGCCAATGAGTGGTATTCACGTTGACTTGAGGTCGGCTTGAGTAAGTCCTATCCTTTTGAATGCTTGGAAATATTGGATCTCAGTGGAGCTGCCCTAGTCCACCAAGATCCTCTCTATGTCGTACCGGTTGATGTTCAACGTGATCACCAACGCGTCGTTGTGAGGGAATGTCACCCCGTCCAGTCCCTCTTCAGAAAATGAGATTTGGGTAGGCTTCCTTCTATATTCCCTCTAACGCTTTTGCCCGAGCTGCAACATGTAACACTCGTGGCCTTCCTTCCCCCTCTAAGCGCGGGACTCATTCTTGGAGCTCGGCTCTATAGCCCCATGTATCATGCTAATGGTTCCTACCAGAGGCATGTCCTCATCTGATGAGTCGTCATACCTTTCTACCCTTCTAGGCCTGTTGTCCTGTCCGGGTGTCTGGGCAATGTACTACGTCGAATAACCTATCTCTGTGAGTTCCTCTAAGAACTGCTTGAACTGGTGGTAGTGCTCTTTCATATGGCTGAACTCCTGATGGCAGCTGGATTTAAAGCACGTGGCCTCCAATTCAAGCTGGTTTCCCCTTATTTGCGGGCCACCTCCAGAAAGGCTCGTTATTCAGGGAGTAGACTAACCTGAAAATGGGGACATTGAACTTTGTCTTGATGGATTTGAAGGCCTCTGGTTCTGCTCTTGGCATTCTGAGGGCGGTCTGCAGTGTGGCCTCAACTCCCCCTTCTCGAGAAGAGTTTGCTGCGACGCCTTTCTCTTCTTGCTTCTCTTCTTCCCGACAGTATCCACCACATGGGTCCGGTGGGATCTATGGGAATTGCGGACTGCTTCGCGTAGGATCTCATCCTCCTATTTCGCATGTTGCTCCACCCTTTCTATCAACTCTTGGAATGTTTCTATTGGATCCAGGGTCAGGGATTCCATCAATTTCTCACCAAAGGAAAGCCAAGCCTGAACATTGAAGCAACCTGCTTCTCGATACAGTGTGTCCATGTACCGTCCAACATATACCTTGAGAGTCTCATCAGATCATTTTCTTATCGACATCAAAGATTTAAAGTGTTTTGCTGTAGCATGGCTGGTCATGAACCTAGTAACGAACATCTCGGCTAACTGTTCCCAGCTGTAGATCGACCACGATGCCAACTTTTGGTACTAGTTGAGTGTTGTCCGACCCAAACTGGATGCAAACATCCTGCAATAAAGGCTTTTGTCTCCTTTACACAGGATCAATGCTTGTTGGAAGTTCTTCAGATGGGCCACCGGGTTTGTCCTCCCATCGTACTTCTGAAAATTGGGAAGACTGAATCCTTTAAGGATTTGGTAACTACTGATCTCCCTGGAGAGTGGGTGGAGGTGATCTGCTGGATGGCCCATTTTGTAGTCTCTTGGGCCATTCCACATCCTTTGAGATGCTCATTGAGCCATGCCCTCATATCTTAAATGTTAGCCAGCAAAGAATTGTCTGGCTCTAGGCGGACTAGTATTTTTGGACAGGTATCCTGTACAGGAACCCTGGGATGGAGCTGATCCCTGAGGTTCCACACAGAAATTGCAGAATGCTTCGAGCGTGCACCCTGAACACGACCATGGGCCCCGTTGTTGTGCTTGCTAGGCTGCGGTAGATCCCTGGCAACCCTCCGCCATTCCCAGCATTTGGGTGTATCTCTCCTCTCCCTATCTTTCTGTTGGATCCTCTCTTGGACTTCCGGTACCTTTTATGTTTCCTGGAGAGAATAAGGTGGATGTTGCGGTCTTGACTTCTCTGTGGAACCTTTGTGTAACGACCCGCCCCCATCCTGCACAATATTGTCTGCTTTGGCCATCAAGTCCCAGTGGACTTCCCAAGGGTCACCCATCATTGGACTACTCCAGGACAAGCACACTTAACACGGAAATTCCAATGGGCTTTGACACCTGCACAGCTTTAAAAGGCCTTGTGCAAGATAGATTCATGATCTATTATTTATAGCACATACAACTTACATCCACCAAGCAATGTGGAACCCATCTACTGAACCGGACGTCCCCTCTGGGACTACAGTTGACACCTTAGACTGACGTGTCACAATCTCCCCTACTTGGACCACACGTCCTCGTGTGGGGTCAAGATTCTCCTCCGGTCCCATATTTCTGGTTGGTGTAGGCTCTGATACCATATGTAATGACCTGTCCCAACCCTGCACAATATTGTTCGCTTTGGCCACCAAGTCCCAGTGGACTTCCCAGGGGTCACCCATCCTTGGACTACTCCAGGATGAGCACGCTTAACTGAGAAGTTCCAATGGGCTTTGATGCTCGCACAACTTTAAAAGGCCTTGTGCAAGGTAGATTCATGATCTATTATTTATAGCACACACAACTTATATCCATCAAGCGATGTGGAACCCGTCTACCGAACCGAACGTCCCCTCTAGTACTCCAATTGACACCTTAGACTGGGGTGTCACAATAAATCCCCTAAAACGTCTGCTTGTCCTTCAGAGGAGAATCTTGACCCCACACAAGGATATGTGGTCCAAGTGGGGGAGATTGTGACACCCCAGTCTAAGGTGTCAACTAGAGTGTCAGAGGGAACATCCGAGTCAGTGGATAGGTCCCACATCGCTTGGTGGATGTAAGTTGTGTACTATAAATAATATATCATGAACCTAAATTGTACAAGGCCTTTTAAAGCTGTGCAGGCGTCAAAGCCCATTAGAACTTCCCAATTAAACGTGCTTGTCCTAGAGTAGTCCAAGGATGGTGACCCTCTGGGAAGTTCACTAGGATTTGGCGGCCAAAGCGGACAATATTGTGCAGGGTGGGGGCGGGTCGTTACACTTTGGCTATTATTGTTTGTGGCCAACAAGCCCTTCCTATTGTCGAGGCTGCTTTGATAACCTCTCCACTTTTTTTTCCAGGCGCTTGATCACTTGGTTTTGAGACCTAATGATCTCCGCCAAATCCTTATCTCTGCTCGACCTGGATCTGGGTGGAGGCTGAGAGTATCGCGAACGAGACCGGCTATCTCCTTCCTAGAAATACTCACCTTCCCTGCCATCATATTCTCTATCTTGAGAATAGTCGTCTTGGGTCCTGTATGGGCCCCTAGCGCCTCTAATAGGGGCTTTGGAATTCCCTGCTAGGCAATGAGCACTTCTACGATTTTTCTGGATGCAAGATAGGGTGTTTCTGGCCTTCTACAGTACTAGGGGTGGATCGGAATAGGTGGCGACCATTGCCTCCTATCTCCGACCTCCCTTCCGACGATGAGGGTTTCACTGTCGTTGGTTGCCATCTTTTGCTCTTCTCTAGATCTGGTTTGCTTTTCTTTCTTTGTGGGTGGGTTTCTCACAGACAGCGCCAAATGTGTGGGGGTAAAATCTGAAACTGGTTACCTCCATAAGTGAACTTCTTTGATTGGACTATTCTGAATCGATCTGAACTGTTCTAGGCTGCACTGGTCCTTCTTGCTAATTTGGTTGCACTCCTCCCTGTATCTACGCTCACAAACAAGGGTTAGAGCACCTCTTGCCGCTGTTGGCCGGAAGGCTCTTCGATGACTAAGTTAGTCCTTATCGAGCAAAAGCTCTAAAAAACACAACGTAGGAGTCTGAGAGCAAATTAGCATGTATCTTTACTTGTTGGTTGGACTTTTGCTTTTACAGAGACCTTCTGGATTACCAACTTCTTGCTGGTAGTCGAGAACTGGATGAGACTTCTCATCCTCCTTTTTGGTAATCTGGAACCTTTCCCGGATTCTCGCCGGACCTTTCCCTATTTTCGGGGATCTTTTTCCTTTCCCAATACACCACACTTTCCTTTAACTATTCATGCCTCCTTAATTCATGAGATTTTATCCCTTTTGGCGTGAATAGCCAGGACACATATGCCGATCGCTATCCACTGGTCGATCGACACATGTACATGTCGCATGCTATATAGGCCATACTGGTAACTTCGTCCCGCACTGCCCGGATTCCATGTTATAACAATACAAAACAACGAATAAGGAAACAGCAACAAAATAGAAAATCTCACGCATGAAAAAAATAGATACAATTGTGTGCTGTGTGCTGGTTATATCCAATGAAACAAGAGAGAGAGAGAGAGAGATGAATGGGGCAGAGAGAAATAAATAGTGGGGGACGGAGTCGAGCAGGAGGTGGCGGGCGGCTGGTGCAGTTGTTTTGTGGGATAGTGCAACTATTTTTTTGGTGGTTAGCGTGGTGCGGATGGAGGAGTTCGGGGCAACGATGAGGGCTGTTGGTGATGTCATGTGGCCTATCGGGTTGTTGGTTGGGTCACGATTGTAGCGGGTGGCTGCCGACCGTGTGTGCGGGACGGTGGTTGGGTTACGTTGGTGCGGTGGTTTGTGCGAGTGGATAAGGTGGCATTGTGGTGGCTGTGACGTACGATGGTGGTCGAGAATAGCAACAGGTGGTGGCCAGTGGTCGCGATGGTATCAGTGGTTGGTGATTCCGCGGTTGCGACGGTTCGCTAAAAAAACAACAAAAATTTCTTAAAACATTATTTTTAAGTATATGTTTATAAATTAATTTAGAACATATTACAATCGAATTCAAATCAAAATAATGGAAAAAAATTGTCGCCGGAAAGTCGCCGAAAAATCATTCAAAACCACTAGAAAAATTGTCGGAAATATAAATTGTGAAAAAGAATAATAATACGAGGTATTTGATAATTAAATTATTTATGGGAAATTAGATGATTTCAATTGAATTAATAATAATAATTATTAAAATTATTATTATTAAGAATTTAGAAAATAATAAATTAAGAATAGAAATCATTATAAATA
>NMUG010006790.1:0-12399 GCA_002855965.1 Monotropa hypopitys | reverse complement strand
GTACTAACAATGGAGGTTATTTATATAATTACTTTCCGATAATTCCTATGTTCATTTAATAGACACCCTTAAATCTCTCTCACGATTCCTATGCAATCACTCTTGGATTTGGGTCAGTCAACCTCTTGGAACAAGTATTCAGAACGTAAACCCCAATATCCTAAATCCCAATACATCACCTCTTCGTCTTCTCCGCTCTGTATTTTTTCTGATACAGACCTAAGATACTGGTATCTTGTCTAGCAAGATATCGGTATCTTGGAAAATCCCAAGATACTTCTGAAGAAACCGGTTTCTGAGGTCCCGGCCGCCCAGAACACTTGAGATACCGGTATCTTGGCTAAGCAAGATATCGGTATCTAGGACCAAAAATCCTAAAACTTTATTTCTCAATCACAAGACTATCCTCAAACTTTAAATCCTTTCACTTTGACCCCAAACTTAAATTTAAGCCTTCAAATCAATTTTTTGATTTCTAATACCCTTATAAAATTTATAAAGACTTTTCCATAAAATTCCTCAAAAATTTCCAAAATTCTTAATTAATATTCTTAAACCCACAATTATATCTAAAACTTATTTATTTAATAATATTATTCTTAAACCACAAAGCAGGTATTACACGAAGAGCTTCGGGGTGACCAAATGTCGGCGAAGCAATACTATATCACTGCTATTAAAGTAAAAGTCACCCCCGAGGAGGTGCACTAGGTGGAGGTTCCGGACCAGCCAGTGCTTGAGGATATCGGTACAAGTGCCTCCGAAAAATATACTAAGGATCTTGTGACCGTACTCTTAAGTACTGATGACCTAAAGCGCTTCTTTCTTATCGTCTACTTACTGGTTGACGCCGAGCGGGATGATCTGATCAACCTCCTCAAGAGAAATATGAAAGTATTCGCCTGGACTCCCTACGAAATGCCAGGCGTTGACCCAGACTTCATCATCCATCACCTCAATGTTCGTCTGGAGTGCCAACCGGTCATTCAGAAGGCCAGACAGTTGGCAGCTACTCATGTTGATGTCGTCATAGAAGAAATAGACTTGCTAATTGAAGCTCAGGCAATCAGAGAGGTCTAGTACCCCACCTGGTTTGCTAACACAGTGGTGGTCAAGAAGAAGACTGACAAGTGAAGGGTTTGTATAGACTACACCAACCTCAATGAGGCTTGCCCCAAAGACAACTTTCTAGTGCCAAGGATAGATCAGCTAGTCGACTCAATGGCCGAACATCCCCGCAAGAGCTTCATGGATGCTTATCGGGGGTATCCCCAAATTGCAATATTCGGCCCGGACCAAGAGAAGACAGTGTTCATAACTCCTCGTGGTCTCTTCTGCTACAAGGTAATACCCTTCGGCCTCAAAAATACTGGAGCTACATACCAGAGGATGATCATAAAAATGTTCAACTCCCAACTCGGCAACACCATGGAGGCTTACGTAGATGATATGGTGGTCAAAAGCAAGGCCGAGGACCATCACCTGACAGACCCACAGAGCGTGTTCAACATCCTGAGAAAATATAAGCTTCGGCTCAGTGCTTCAAAGTGTGCCTTCGGTGTTAGCTTTGGGAAATTCCTAGGATACTTGGTCACACGTTGAGGCATTGAGGCCGACCCATCCCAGATATCGGCCATCCAATGATTGGAGGATCTGAAAACCCTTAAAGAAGTGCAAAAGCTGGTAGGAATGGCGGTGGCCTTGAACCGGTTCATCGGTCGTTCCTCAGACAAGTACTGACCATTCTAGGAAGTCTTGAATAAGAACAGCCAATGACACTTAGAGTGGACCGACCAATGCAAAGAAGCCCTCGGCTACCTTAAAAGCTACCTTTCTTTGGTTCCTCTTCTTTCCAAACCAATGGATGGGGAAGAGCTATTCGTTTACTTGGCCATAACACCGCACACCGTAAGATTGGAATTGGTTCAGCAAGAAGAAAACGAGCAACTCCCGGTCTATTTTTTTAGCAAGTTTCTCATCAACGCAGAAACCAGGTACCTTCCTTTGGAAAAACTTGTCTATGCACTAATTATTGTTTCTAGGAAACTTGTGTCATACATTCAGGAACACACTATTGTCGTCTTGACCAAGTTCCCTCTCCGGTCACTATTGAGATGCACCAACCTATCCGACTGAATAACTAAGTGAGTCATCGAACTTGCCAACTTCGACATCAAGTTCCAGTCAAGAACGTCCATCAAGGGCCATATTCTTGCTGACTTCATCACCGAATACTCTCCTCGGTCTGAAGAATCTCAATCCAAAGAAAGTCGTACCACTCAAGCCCAACCACTACAACTGGCAGATAAAGAATCTTGGAAGACGTTCGTGGACGGTTCTTTAAACTGATGAGGTAATGGGGCTAGAATTGTGCTCATTTCACTGGAGGGTGTCACTCATGAACATTCCCTTCGGCTTAACTTCAGCGCTTCCAACAACAAAGCCGAGTACAAAGCCCTGATCGTCGGACTCAAAGCAGCCAAAGAACTGGAGATCTAGAACCGCACAGTATACAGTGACTCTCAACTCGTGGTAAACCAAATCAATGGTGAATAGGAGTGTCGAGATGAGCGGATGGGTCTGTTCAAGCAGATCTAGATTCAGCAGGTCGGTAGGGAGCAGAACGCACATGTCGATGCTCTTACATGGATAGCTTCAGTAGTAGAAGCCAAAGAGCAGAGAACAATCAGTATCTAGAGTATGTCTCATCAGCCAAGGTCCAAGTTGGATGGATCCTATCATTTCATTTTTAAAGGACGGCTCACTGCCAGAAGACAAAAAGGATGCCCACCATATAGTTCACAAGTCGGCACAGTTCTGGATATCCCCAAGCTCCAAACTCTAAAGACGATTATTCTTTGGACCGTACCTCCACTGTGTTCATCCGACGTTAGTGGAAGGAGTGTTGCAGGAGCTTCATTTCGGCAGTTGTGGTGCCCACATGGGAGGAAGGTCACTCGCTCATAGAGCTGTTTCACAGGGCTATTGGTGGACGAAGAAGATGGAAGACTGGGAAGAAATTGTTTAAAGATGCGACGCCTGCCAGAGGTTCTCTCTAATTATCCGACAGCCTACCGAAGAGCTTACTCATTTGACTAGCCCATGGCCCTTCGCTCAGTGGGGTCTAGACATTATCGACAAGCTCCCTACGGCACCTGGCGGATTCTGATAAATACACCGACAATTACATGATCGTCTCCAGTGCCTTTTAATCCCCATAGGCACTGTCAATAGCCTAAGGTTCCAAGCCGACTTGGACAAGATGAAGCAGATTTCTGAGCTTTCTTCTTCTCAAAGTTTGCCCCCCGCCTTGATTGAGTATACGCTTTCGTATACTCATACTTTGGAGGCTTGGCAGGCCTCAGTTGAAAGTACCAAAGAAGAAGAGGAGGAGATGTCCACGAGAAGATTTAATTAGTGGGGGATCTCTTCACAAGTTTCTGTGCCAAACATAGAATCAAATTCTACAACTCAACCCCACATTACCCCCAAGGGAACGGACAAGCCGAAGCTTCAAACAAGAAAATTGGCAGTAGAATCAAGAGAAGATTCCAAGCGGCAAAAGGTAGATGGGCCGAAGAGTTTTCCAGTGTATTATGGGCCTACCGAACGACTCCTCGGCGCTCCACAGGAGAAACCCCGTTCTCACTAGCCTTTGGCATGGAAGCAGTCATACTACTAGAAGCTGGGTTGTCGACCATCAGAACCGAAGCAATTGATGAAGCTTCCAAGAGTGCAGTGATAGATAAAGACCTAGACCTGACCAAAGCGAGACGAGATTTAGCTAGGATCAGACTAGCGTCATACCAGCAAGGAGTAGCAATGAATTTCTCTCGAACGGTTCGTCATAGAGCCTTCAAAATAGACGACCTCGTTCTGAGGAAGGTGGTCGGGAATAAGAAGAAAAGTTCTGACGGTAAGCTCAGTCCCAACAGAGAAGGGCCATATAGAGTGACCAGCCAAGAAGGGACTGGGGCTAATAGACTCAAAGGGTTGGATGGTGTACCGATACCAAAACCATGGAACACAACCAATCTGAGAAGATATTATCACTAAGCAAACTGTACTATGGCCTAGGGCCATTGCTTATCAATGGAATGGTGTTTGAAATTGTTCATCTCGAAGAAAATTGTCTATCTTTCTATTTGGTGGTATTGCCGAAGCAGTACAGTTGTCGTTCATCTATAAAACGTGCAAGCAACTATTCGGTGGCATTGCTGAAGCAGCACAGTTGTCGTTCATCTACAGAACATGCAAGCAAGTTGTTCGGTGGTATTGCCAAATCATCACAATTGTCATTCATCTATAAAACGTGCAAGCATCTATTCGGTGATATTTCCAGAGCAGCACAGTTTCCGTTCATCTATAAAATGTGCAAGCAGCTATTCGGTGGTATTTCCGATGCAGCACAGTTGTCATTCATTTATAAAACGTGCAAGCAGCTATTCAGTGGTATTGCCAAAGAAGCATAGTTATCGTTCACCTATAAAATGTATAAGCAGATGTTCAGTGGCATTGCCAAAGCATTCCGATTGCTATTCATCTATAAAACGTGTAAGAAAACTGTTCAGCAATATTGCCGAAATAGCACAATTGTCGTTCATCTATAAAATATGCAAGCCAGTTGTTTGGTGGTATTACCAAAGTAGCATAGTTATCGTTCATCTGTAAACGTGCATGTGGCTATTCGATGGTATGAAAAACCGATAGATCCTCAAGCCAAGGATCGAAGTTCCAGTCATCGGAAACCCATCCTCGACTATGGGAAGAGGGACAGTGCAAAACAGTTGAAAATAACAAGTAGGACGAAACAAAAAAGTAGTAAATTTCATAGGTATTTACAAACGCAAAAATCCGGCCACAAGTCAGTCCGGGCCCAAAAATATAGCAACAAAGAACAAAAGAAAAAGAAGACCATCGGGCTCTGGGCATAGGAGGGTCGGCAGCAGCAAGCTCAGCCCCGTCATCTTCAGGAACCGACGGTATGCTAAGCCAAGCCCCACCGGCACAAGAAGTAGCTGGAGGGATGGTACCAATTGACTCGGCATCATCCTTTACCCCAGTGGAGACTAAGCAGCAAACCCAGTCTCTCTACAAGCACGTCCCGGATGGCGACGAATTATCGATTGTATTCTGCATTGGCTTTGTCACAGACTTTTTTGTAGTCGATGTCCTCCAGGTCGGACGCCCTCTTCTTCCCCTCGTCAAGCTTGTCCCAGGCCTTCTCAACTTAGACCCTCAAACGAGCATTCTATGACTCCTTGTCGACAAGGCTATCTTCTAAGGCCTTTGCCTTCTCGGTAAGATCTGTGGAGGAATGAGTGGTCTCGTCCAGCTTTGCAAGACTATCCTCACTAGCCTACTGAGCTGCATGAGAAGACCGGAGCAACTCACCGATGCACTCCTCGATGCCGACACTGGCAGACATCATTTTTCAAACAAGATATCAGCAACGCCGAGCCAAAGAGAAAGATAAAAAATATAAACAAATAGAGGAATGCATACCTAGATGGCGAAGCTCATCATTTGATGAAAATATGTTTTGACGCCTGTCGGAATAGCCTCCACATCCTTCGTTATATAGAAGGCTTGGGCCAGGGCCACAACGAGGCTCTCGGTAATGCTGTCAGTTGCCACTAGGCTGTAGCCTTCGAACTAAAGATCTGGAGCCCATTTGGGCACCATTGTGGCCTCCTCATCAGTAGCCCCCATCGGCTGTGCGGGCTCTGAGGTCCCAACTTCGTCATCGGCAGGAACCTGGGCAGATGCTTCGACAAGCCTAGCCCTCTTTCTAGCACGAGCCTCTTTCAGCTCGTCGACACTTGAGGCATACCGGCCGTACAGTTGGGTATTGATGACCACCTCAAGTGATTTCAGGGCGGGGGCAGCTGGCTAAAGAGGTTGGTAGCAATGTTCCTCGCCCTTCTTATTGTGGCCATCTCCTCATCTTCTTCTTCTTCGGTACTTTCAACTGAGGCCTATCGAGCCTCCAGAGTATGAGTATACAAAGGCGTATACTCGAGAAAGCTGGGGGATGAACGTTGAGAAGAAGAAAGCTCAGAAATCCATTTGATCTTGTCCAAGTCGGCTTGGAACCTCAGGCTATTGACAGTGCCAACGTCTGCAAAATAAAGCACAAAAGGTTAGTAATGCGTCGCAATGGTCGTAGATCAAAGACGAAAGACAAAAGCTCACCTGGAGGGCTAGACACGAAGTGAATCTGATAGGGGCCATCTAAGGATTTAAAGGTTCTAAAGATGATCATGTAATCGTTGGCGTATTTATCGGAATCTGGCAGGTCAGTGATGAGACCCAATTGGCCCGGCCTCCTACCAAAGTAGTACTTCTGGGACTTCTTGTTATAACTAAGAAGATAGCAACCAAAAATATCCTCGAAAGTGACCCTCTCCCGAAGTTTCTCGTTCAGCCTAACCACTCCCATAAGGATTCTGAAAACGTTAACTGTCACCTGCGACGGTGTAAGGTGCAGTTGGCCGAAGAACTGACTCAGCATGGGGTGGAAGAGAAATCATACACCTCTCTTGACTACGAGAGGAATGGGGGTGTAGATGTGTGATCGCTATCGTGCACGAGTCAAAAATAATATTTATAACCGATTATTAACACTACTGTATAGTAGTGGCAAGTCGGGTCGATCACAAGGAAGGTGGAATGGTTTATTTTAATTAGATTAAAGCTTCCCAAGTTAGTTTGGTAAAAAGAGAAGAGTTTGTTCGTTTGGTTGTTTTTACTTAAAACTATTAATAAAAGCGAAGTAAAAGAATTATAATTTAAATGGAAAAGTCGCCTAGGTTCACGAATCCACTCTACACGCAGTATTGTAAGTTTGGCAATACAAATCATTATTTGGTTCGGACAATCCACAATATGTGTCACGCATACGGGATGTAATCAAGAGAATGATTGTATATCGTCGAATAGCATGAGGTATCGCCGTGTGGCACGATCTGTCTTACAAGCACGATCCGTCTCAGGCGGCACGGACCATCTAATAGCACGGACCGTCTTACGGTGCATAACTCATCTTATTCATTCGATAGCAACTAATGAAAACCATTGCATGTACAAAAGTTAAATGAAAAGCATTGAATCAAACATATGAATCTCTTAAGTTCATACAATCAACCAAATAATACACGGAAATACCTACAATACATCGGGTGAGAGCTTCATCGCTTACCTAGGTGAGGAACCTTAGCCGGCCATGGGATTGGCGGCCATGGATGGAGGAAAGAGAGATGGAGAAGAAAAGAAGAGAGGAGAAGAGGATCCCCAAACCCTAGCCTCCAAAAGGATTATCAACCAAAGATGGATTAGAGATCTCTAATTGAGCCTAAAACACTTGTATATATACTACATCTCCTTACTAATCCCCTAGGTTCCCTTAATGAAGGGTAAAGTCGTCCAAACTCAGCCATAGCTTATAGGAATCCCGCCTGTCAGCTTTTCATTCCGCGTAGCAGCGCTACCGGTTACGCTGATATTGAGCGTAACCGGTTATGGTTCTAGTCTTCTTGATTTCTGCCGGCCGTGCGCTACCGGTTGCGCATGGGTCTACAACCAGTTACCATGATCTCGGTGGTTTGCTCATTTTCCCTTGCCTGCAAGCCTGTAAGCTCAGCGCTACCGGTTACGCTGATATTGGGCGTAACCGGTTACGGGTTGCCAAGATGCTTTCTTCTTTCTTTCTTTTCTTTGTTCTTTGGACTACTTTTTAGGTTTTGGCCTTTTTCAACATTGCTCAACTCTTCATCTTCTTTGAAACACTGCATCAACTTCATTCCTTTGACCTTGCTTGGTCCAATTAAACATTATTAGCACGTATCCGGCTAAATTCCTGGAAAACCAACTTTGCTCCAAAACACCATAATGTTTATTAGATAACGGCTTTAGGACTAACAACTTGTATAATTAAGGCATACAAATAGGTATGTTAGCATACCTATCAATGTGCGATGGCCCTGGTTCCGTATCACTGACAGGGGCAAGGGAGATGTAGATGTCGTTCGGGATACCGTACTCTTCCTTGAACTCCATAATGGCCGACAATGAAGATAGGTGCATGCGGAACTTGTTAGACCACTTCTTCGGCACTATGAATGAACCTAACGAGGCAAACAGAGAGGCACTGTTAGGCAGTCTAGAAATAGCCCGTACGATAAAACACAGAAAGAGGAAAAACACTCAGGTGGGTGGTAAACCACCAGGTGATAGGGCGGCACATCCCCGTCGACAAGCAAGAAGACACTCTGAAACAATGGAGGCAGAAGTGTTCTGGCATCCTTGTAGGCCTTGGGAGGCTAACCCCATGGCCAAACCAGGGGAGAAGCTCCAAATCCATGACAGGAAACAAAGAAGGACACAGTAGGGAACACAGAAGCATACACGAGATTAAAGGAGGCAGAAGAAGCCTGCGCAAGTCTTTATGGAAATCACTGATCAGGGTGGCTGGAAATCGCTGATCAGAGTGGCTGGAAATCGCCTAGAGAGAGAGAGAGAGAGACAAGGCTTCTACGTAGTTCCAAATGGTGGAAATGGTCTGCCCTAGAAGGAGGTATAAATAGCCCAAGCATTGGGCGGGAAAAGGAGCGTATGATCAACCGACCGAAATAGCAGGTCAAACGACAGCACTCATTGTGACATTAAATGAGAAGTAACTGATGTCGCCAGATGACAGCCACATGCGTAACCAGTCATATCAGCTGCAATGCCGACCGATGATAGCGTGCCACGTAGACTCACGTCACGTCCTCCCAAGCATCTATTTAGGTCTGGGGATGACACTTGCAGAAGTGACATCTCGATGGGCGCACCAGCAGTGCAGAAAGCGACACATAATCATATTCAAAAGTGATGGTTATCAGAATCCCAGGCACATGAGGACAGGCCCGGTCGTGCCTCTTAGACACCAATGCATTCCTATAACAACAAGTCAACCCACTTCGGCCAAGGTGTCTCGGTCAAAGGGGTTGAGGGGATATTATTGGGGGCCGAACCAAAAAGGGAGGTCGGAGCTATGGATGTCCAGCCTAGGATGTAGCCCATCAGGCAGAGCCGAGCAACCAACCAAGGTAGGGCCCACAGTGGGGGTTCCCGGGGCTCACTTCGGCATTGAAGGTTCACTGCCTGCCTGGGACAACTCCTGACCCACGATGTAGGGTACCGAAGGGTGACCCTTCGACCAGATAGCATATAGCCTCGACTGTAGGGAAGATTCTCTTAGGGGACAACATCATGAATTCCTTGCTCATAGCAGGAACACACCTGACAGGGAATCAGCTTTTCGGGATTCCTGTAGCATGCCAGTCACCTTTTTAGCTTTCCATCCGCCCAATGTGGTAGGCCGCTTCCCTGTCACTCACCCACGCGCATAGATAGGACATGCGCACTGTCCTAGGGGGGCAATTGGAGGTCCACTTGCGCTGAAGCGTGTACCAGACACTCGCCGATGATTCTATAAAAGGATAGGAGCATTCCACATTTGAGGTAAGTCATCTCCCATGCCCAAACTCTGTCAAATTTCTCTCTCTCTCTCTCTAGAACTCTAATTGACTTTATCATCGGAGAGTTCACTAGCAGCATTACCGGTAGCCTAATGTGTTCTGTTTGTGCATCCAGGTGGAGGATTCAACCATAGACAATTGGAAAGCAAAACACCCACTTCAACAATAATAAAAATCATCTCTAGTACTCACTCTACCTAATGCTCTGTTGTAAAAATAAATCCTAAGAAGCAATATTGAATACTCTGCAAATGTATCCTAAACTCTCTCCAACTCTCCCTCTGTCTGTCAAAATGTAAAAAACAATAGTGAATAATGAATAATCTCCACAGTCCTCATAGCCCCACTTTTTAACCTTCTAACAACATTCCATATCATTCCTCCTTTCCAAAAATACGAAAGATACTCATTCAAAATCGTATCCCCTTTCAAATTTTGAAATCAGAGCTTGCCTTATCTGTATCAGTCTGATACATTCATATATCGTTATGTGTCTCCATACACAGAACACATATCAATATATGAACATGTTGTTACTTTCTTCTATCACCAATCGGTATGTGCAATCGGTATGTGGTTTCATAGCTTGAATGCATATCGATTGGTGCTTGGATGCATATCAATATGCGTGTCGATTTCATATCCTTTGTATATTTGAGCTGAACACATATCGAAATGTGCCTTCTTGCATATCAATATGTGTCTCGTTTTCTTATGTGCTCTATTCCAGTTGATTCATATTCCTATATGTGGGAGTGACATATTTCTATATGCATATCTCTTTAATGTCAATCGATATGTGCACATATCGATATGTGCTGATTGTGGCCTCACGTCTGCACATATCGAAATGTAGTTAATTCTTTATTTGTCCCCAATCGATATGCATTTCTTTTTTATTGGGCACCAATAGATATATAACACTGAGTTGTGCTTTCTTGTGATGTATACAGATATATAGCTTTGATGCCTCATTGCATGTTTTCTTTCATTTCCATGCTTTACAGGTTTCTCGAAATATAATAATAGTCCTGCAAATACCATGTTTTGACAACAACTCCACAAAAACACGTTAAGTCCAAATCTTGGTTAAATAATTACTTGTAGAGCAAATAATATGAGTAAGTAAGAGAGTTATGTACATAAATATGCAATATTGAATGCACAACACACACCCTAACTTGAACTTTGCTAGTCACTAGCAAACCTACCTACCTAAACTTAAAAATAACAATAAGATAAAGAAAATAATGGTTAGATAAAAGAATGGATAGTCCCTTTGAACCCCCGAGAGGCCCCAATAGGATGAGCATGGTCTCATGAGGATTTTCAGCAGTGGTAACCCACAAAACACATGTAAACTAAAAGAAATTCTTTTACAATAGAGATTAAGAATTTGCAAGCTAACTCAAAATAATTGTTTCTAGCATAGAACGTGGATTCTGAAAAAGATAAAACGGGCAAAACATTGTTCTATAAGTTATAAAATCATGAAAATAAATCACGACACCAAAACTTAGCATGTGTGTCATAAAGGATTAAGTCACAAGACAACTCAAAAAGTCTTTCCGGACTGAGTCTCAACTTCAATCCTCATTGTGTCATGCACTCACCAAATAAATCGCTTGAAACAAGGTGCATTATACAACTCTCATATGTTCCGCCTGCTCTATCGTTGGCCTGCGATCAATTTCCTTCAGCATCATATCTCAGCCGAGTCATGAGCCTCCGACATTGGAGGTGAACAATATATCAGACGGCCCCAGCTGGATGGACGAAATTTTTGCATTTCTCAAGTCAGATACTCTGCCAGAGGATCGGCGAGAGGCCCATCGTATCCGTTGCAAGGCAGCAAACTTCTGGATATCTCCAACGGAGGCCCTCTACCGACGATCCAAGACCGGCCCATATCTGCTCTGCATCCATCCAGCTCAGGCTCCGGTAATTCTTGAAGAACTCCACTCCGGCAGTGGGGGATGTCACTCCGACGGGCGATCACTAGCTCACCGAGAAATAACCCAATGGTACTGGTGGCCAAAAATACTCAAGGATGCTGAGGACTACGTCAAAGCATGCCACAAGTGCCAACTATTTGCTCTGGAAATCCACTGTTCGGCCGAGGATCTTCAGCCGATCACTCGTCCTTGTCCATTTGCCCAATGGGGCATTGACATCGTCGACAGGCTCCCAACAGCTCCGGGCGGGTTCAAGTTCATCATAACTGCAACCGACTACTTCACCAAATGGGTTGAGGCCGAACCCCTCGTCACCATCACAACTGCCGACGTTAAACGCTTCATTTGGAAGAACCTAATCTCCAGGTTCGGCATGCCCTATACCATAGTGTCGGACAACGACACTCAGTTCGTCGGCGATCTTGTTTCAAACACATGCGAAGAACTCGGCATCAGATTCTTTAACTCCACCCCTTACTATCCTCAATGCAACGGTCAGACCGAAGCATCAAACAAGACCATTTCAACTGGTCTCAAGAGAAGGATGGAGTCAAAGAGGGGAAAATGGGAAGAAGAGCTCTCACATGTACTATGGGCTTACCGGACCACTCCATGCCGATCAACTGGCCAGACACCGTACTCTTTGGCCTTCGGCGTAGAAGCAGTCATCCCAATCCAGGCTGGGTTCCCAACCATCTGTACACAACACTTTGATCAGGCAACAAACGATTCAGCCCTGGCTGCCGATCTGGACCTTGCAGAAGAAAAGAGGGAGTCCGCCAGGATCAGACTGGCCTCCTATCAACAAGAAGTATCCAGGGGCTTCAACAAGAACGTCCGTGTTCGGGTATTTAAACCAGACGAGCTGGTCCTCTGGAAAGTGGTCCTAAAAAGCAAAAAACAGAAACTCATGCCCAACT
>NMUG010006789.1:0-12400 GCA_002855965.1 Monotropa hypopitys | reverse complement strand
GAGTCATGAGAGACCAATGAATATTGTAAATATCTCATTTGGCGTTAGTGGGAGAAACCTTGAGTGCGAAAAGTGTTGCTCGTCTATCCTCATTGAAAACTTTTACAGCCTCATCTACCATTGGTACTACTCCTTGCCTTCAAATCCTTGGGAGAAGGATAAGTTTGTTGCGTATGGTCCTAACCAGAGAAAGTTATCTTTCTTAGTCGAAGAGACGTGCTTCTTGTGTTACCCTCTACCAAGTCTCGTGTCCTGTTATTGACCCTTGCGGTTGAATCCTAGTATGGTTGTTATGAGGAAATCATTCATACCGACTCCTCATGTCAGAGTTGAGACTCGTTTGTCGGATAGGTGTTGCTCTATTCATTGGTGTTGCTCATCCATCTCATTGTCAGTATGTCTTACCTCTAATGCTTTCGGTTGTATGCAAAGCCCTTGGGGGAGACAAGGCTTGGTTGCCTTTGTCTGTTCGCTCTCTTGTCCCTTGATTGTATTATGAGATTCCTAGGTGTCCTTAGTGACCGGGAGAAAGGGGAGTGGAGTTGTGGTATGTACCATCACATGGTGTCTCTTCATTGAGAGCTTGTGTCGGGATGGTTTGTGATTGGTTTGCGATTGTGGCCTATGGGCACATTAGTGAGATATAATTGCATATACTGTGCAGTTTCATCGAGAGTTACGATTAGAGAAGGTCTTTTCCTTGGTCGTCTGCACCGACATATATACCTACTTGACTGTGTATGCGCGTTGTTTGTGCCAAGTAGTGTATGGATGACGGGGATGAGTTGATTTGAGAAGGCGACTGGCCAGCTCATCTCAAACCAAACTTCCATGAGTTATCCTGTTATCGCACTAGGTTGGTGTGCGGGGTGGTTGTGAGCGTGAGAATTGATACATTGGGTTAGAGTTTGGTTTATGTTGGGTGTGATTATGGTTGAGAAATCGAGATGTATATCTGTCTAGAGATACATTAGCCCTATGAGTATGTGTCATTATGGTCCAAAATTGTCTGTCGGTATTCCGTGGTGGTGGTTGGCCTAAAGTTATTCTTGTTCCTTATTTCATGTATCCATTCATTGGTGTATTCATGCCGTATCGGCGTATTGGCGTGTCGCTATGTTGGTGTGCCGGCGTATCGGTGTATCGGCGTATTGGCGTGTCACCATATCGGCGTATCAGTGTGTCGGCGTATCAGCGTGTCGGTGTATCAGCGTGTCAGAGTATCTGTATACACATCCTTTCATTGGCTTTTCTTGATTGTGGACACCGTTTGTAACATTGTGAAATGACTTGGTCACTGACGTTGATGATGCTCTTTTCGTTCCATAATTCTTGTCATAAGTCGAGTTCGTTGGTAATATCCCGTGGATGTATCCTTCACTTTATTGTCGGGATGATTCATGAGTTGTCTGGATTCTCGAATGATTTGAGATATCGTGCACTAATAACCTCTTTCCTATCCTAGAGAATTTTGGGGACGAAATTGTTTTAAGGAGGTTGAGATGTCACGACTTGAATTTTTAAAATACCTTAAATTCAATTCATCGGTTTTAAAATCCATCTTTGTGAATCTCGAATTGATTCTATGCCTCCACACCTTAAATTCCTATCTCCAATGGAACCAAATTATGTTTTGAGTTGAGTTCTTTTGATTCCCGAGAGTTTTGGATCACTTCGGCGTGTCTCGGGTTGGTCCGGGAAGAAATGGGCTTGAGAACCAATTCTGGTGCGCCGGTTGAGCACAACCTGTGCACCGGTGCACATGGCCTCTGTTGGAAATACACGTTTGGGTTGCACCGGTTGCCCGGTTTGGTTGCACTAGTGCAGGGAACCTCTGTGACTTTATATTTGGCTGTCTAAGCCCTTGTGCACCGGTTGAAGCAAAAGGTTGCACCGGTGCACAGAGCCTCTGTTTTGGCTGCACCGGTTGACATTTCTGGTTGCACTGGTGCATGTGGCACTCGGGCAACAGAATTGTTGCCTGTAAAATCCGTACACACAAAGTGATGATTGAGAGAAGGTGAGTAACACTTATAACCCTTCTAAGTGCGGGAGTAGCCGATGAATACACATTTAATCGACCGGGGATCAAGTTTGTCCCATCTAGGGTCCAATGCGTGAACATAATAGGTGCAGCCAAAAACCTTAGGGGTGAGAGAATGTAGAGGACGAGTGGGAAATAAGACATTGTGCGGGATCTGGTCACCCAATACCCGAGAGGGCATACGATTGACAAGATAACCACCTGTAAGAATAGCATCACTCTAAAAGGATTTGGGAACCTGCATTTGAAATAAAGTGCACGTGCGACTTCTAATAAATGACGCAACTTCGTTCGGCCACTCCATTTTGTTGTGGAGTCCGAGTACAAGAGGACTGATGAAGAACGTCATAGTCATCAAAAAATGTGGACAAAGCATTACTAAAGTACTCATTGGCATTGTCAGAACGAAAAACACAAATGTTAACATCAAATTGAGTTTTTATTTACATATAAAAGGATTAGAAAATGGAGTACAACTCAGCAACCAAGGAATGACTCACTGAGTCAACTCAACAACCAATAGTTTGGACAGATCTAGAAGATCAAGGACGAAGTCGACGATGGCTAGGCGATGCTTGAGGACGTCGAGGCTGAGGCTGAGGCTGAGGCGGTGTGATGACGGTAAGGCGATGTGATGCGGCGAGTGCGAGAGAAAATGACGCAAAGGGTAGGGGTGCGATGCGAAGAGGGGTTGGCGACGGGGATGGCAGATGGTTGGCGATGGCGATGGCGGATGGTGGCGGCAATGGTGTTGCTGGAAAATAGTGACATCGACTGGGGTTTTAATGGTGGATGGCACTAGCGAGATCGTCGATCAGAGAGTAGGATGGGTGGGGGTGATCGGCGATGGGCTGGTGGAACATAGGGTAGGATTCCGACGATGGCGGCTAGGGTTCCGACGAGGGTGGCTAGGGTTCTGGCGAGGGTGCGATATTTTTTTGGTGATGGTGGCTGTGATACCATGTGGGCTATGAGAAAAGATAAGAAAAGTGTTTAGAGTTTTGTTAATTAGCCCTAATACACCAATGATTTATTTATATCCTCATTAATCACATTGCAATACCAATGGTAACCAATGTGGGACTAACCCACTTATTATTTTCTAACATCTAACAGAAGCCAAGCGACTACCTTGAGGTCTAATTTGAAGAACGCCTTATGAACATATTTTCACTTTGGAAGTCTTGAGAATTTAATTGGATTGTATGATTTTCTTCGGAGAGTAGAGTCTAGAGTTGGATAAGATTGTCAGACGACAAGTCCGGGAATGTTGTAATAAGTAAAAATAAAAAATGTAAGGTATGTTGTTAGAATATTAAGCTGAAAGTTGTATTATGTAAGTGTTGAAGAAGTAATGGTTGTAAAGGTGTCATTCGTGGTTGTATTCATTTAATTTGTAAAAGACGGTGACAAATTTGCTATTATGTACGATGTGAAATTTTGAGGTTGAGTTTGAGGAAGATGTGAGATTATGGGATGTAGTGTTACGTGTTGAAAACATATATTTGTAGAAGAAAGTGAGGTATATATTGTTATTCTTGAGGTGGAAGATGAAACATGTGATTTTGATACCTTGTAAGATAAACCTTAATTATAGATAACCGTTGATTAACGAAAAGGTGTTCTTTGAAAAGGGTGTAATGAGGAAAGTTGTATGTAATATGTTTTTGATTTCGAGGACGAAATCTTCAAAGTGTGGAAGAGTTGTAACACTTGTGCCATAATTAAATAATTTTAATGAAAATAATAAATGTTTGGAATTATATAAATGAATTTCTAATAATTTTGGTGAGATTGTGATAGCCATATTTGTGTGTCGAAATAATAATCGGCTTGTCGGAAAGAGTATTCCGATTTTAATGAATAAAATCTTTGCGAGAGTGTATTTTAAGTTTGGTGTGTGAAATCCATGGGATTATAGTTGAGTGGAGCATGGTAACTATGGTAGGATGAGGGGCATATGATTCTAAACCTAAGTGTAGGCTGACTCACCTTTCACTTGGCCAAAAATGAGCCCATCCACCCAATACCCATTTCCTTTGCATTTCGGAGAGGAAAGAGAAAGAGAGAGAAGGTGAAGGGAGAAGAAGAGATTGAAGGTTGAAGTTTACTGCAAATTGGTAAGTATACACAATCTTAGATTGTATCAAATCAATAGGAAATATAGGTGATTACATGGTTAAATTCAAATCTATTTTTCTAGAGGTTTTCTATAGATTTCATGCTAAAAATCCTATAGATTCATTTTATTTTGTGAAGTTGAGTTTATGTTTCTAAATATGAAAAAACTAAGCATTTGGTGAAGAAATTCAAGGATAATTTGGTATTAAATCGAAGTTCGTAAAGCATGAAATTGCAGAAAATACATTCTGTTCGTCACCGGTAGGAGACTGGTATGCCGGGTGGTATACCGGTTGCATACCGGTAGGGTGTTTGTTTGGCCGTATGAAAATCCAAATAGTTGGATGTAGACCAGTATACCGGTGGGGTACCAGTCAGAGGAAAAATTGTGTTTGTGCTTGGGGTTGTTCAAGCAATGTAGTTTATTTGTTAATGATTGTTTAAAATCAATATAAGGATTATGAAATTGAGGTCTCAAAGATGTTTAAATGAATGTGGAAAGTGTGAAAATGGTGTTTCATTTAATAATTAAAGATGAAAGTTAGACATAATAAGCAATAAGCATTGAACATTGTAACTTTATTGAGATTTGACGATATTAATCGATTTAGTTTGATACAGGTGGGAAAGTTGAGACTTTTGAGATTTTAAGACGATAGTAATCTTCACCGTGTAAACGGTATCGACGAGTCTATTAGATATTTAAAATGTACATGTGTGTGTTGAGTGGGAGTTCTTGTGTCTTATCGATTCTTATATTGCTTATATTACAAAGCGTGTTATGAGTTGTTGAACGTATCAAGCATGAGGTAGAACATATGTTACTGGTGTGTGAGTTGCGGCCATGTGAAGCGTGTGTTAAACATAATGCTAATTAAAGAGATGTGCCATATAATAGCATGTTATTAGCACATATATAGGTGCTTAAAGATGTTAACATTTGAAGTAAAAATAAGTAATAATATATCTAGTGATGTTCAAACAATCAAGCATACATTTAAATGCAGTGAAAATGTAATTCTGGTCATCGAGACTATATAAATATATTCTGGTCATCGAGACTGTGTTACTTGAACGCTAACGTTCATGACAATTAAATATATGAAGAAATAGCCATTTGTGGCATGAAATCAAGCATATACTGAAATGCAAGAATCAAGCTGAATGCGAATCTTAAAGAGTTATTGGCCATTTATGTTGTGATTGAAAGCATAAAATAAATGTTGTAACAAATTGAAAAGATGAGAATAAAGTCACGTGTTACCGTGGAGCCATGTGTTGTCGTGGAGCCATATGTTGGTTTGTATACATGATGCATTAGATTCGATCATGTCAAGCAGACATGCTTGTTTTGATGGAGATGTTCCAATGCACCAGTGTGCAGTAATGTTGTGAACTATCTATGGAATTGCGAAATATAAACCGTGAACCAACACACTAGTGTGCAGTGATGTTGGAAACCATCCGATAATTGTTGGATGATAAACAAATGAATAAAACAAAGTGTTAAGTTGTAATATGCAAGATGAGAGTTGCATTATATGGACAAAAGTTGGAATATATAATTGATTATCATTGTGTTGGTAAATTACGAGAAAAACCATCGTTAATAATCGAGTTATTCATTATTGTAGTTTTAATCAAGGCATTGATAGAATATGTTTTACTTACCATTGATTATTGTCTTTAAGCATATATGTTTAGCATATCTAACAAACTCTTGGATTTCCTTGTTTCTTTTATTTTACTTGGAAATCCAGATTTAAGCAAACTTGGGTTTGGGTCCACTACATGGGTTTGGTGGCGTGGATAGCTATGTACAGTTTGTTAGACAGATTTGGTGGCAGTAGAGATTGATTTCTTATGTAGTTGAGTCTTGTGGTTTAGTTTAAAGGCTTCAGTGAATGTTGTAATAACTTTTAGAAATGTTTAATAAGTTGTAAGATAAGTTTGTTAAGGTTTTTAATTAAGTCTTCTGCTGTTGTCCTTGGTTATTTTGAGGTTGTTAGTATAGTTGTTTCAAATAGATATCTTTTGGAAAAGATTGTTTTAAGTGTGAGTGTGATTGAATGCCTCGTACCTGTGTTCGTGCGGGCCCTATTGGCATTGCGTCGGGACGAGGCGTGACATAATTTCTCGATATGGAAGTGGCAAGATTTGATAGATGTATTTTTATCTCCCAGCAAAAGTATATACTTGATCTGTTGGAGAAAACTGGTATGTTGGGATATAACCTGCAAATTCTCCTATTGAGTCAAATCATCACTTGAATGGAGATATGAGAGACTGCACTGACAAGGAGAGGTATCAGCGACCGGTGGGTTGACTGATATATTTAGCTTATACTCGACCAGATGTTACTTATACAGTGGGTGTTAGTCAGTTTAAGCACGATCCTTGGACTTCACATCTAGATGCAGTCTATCGTATTTTGAGATATCTCAAATAAGCCTCAGGAAGAAGAATTCTTGTAACGGCCCGGATTTTCAAACCATTTTTTTGAAATGAATATAAAATCATAAGAAAGGGAGAAAGTAACTACTATCCATATTTACTTCCCATAACCACATACGAATGAAATAAATACAATGAGGACATCCATATTCACTATCATGGATCTAATTTACAAAAACCTTTACATTTTACAATCGGGGAATAAGAAAGAAGGTACAATGAATGATAGGAAAAATAACCTATCAACTACTATGGTGCCATGCTCCCAGGCCCGAGAATCTGAAAGGTCCAGCTCTAATCCAAAAGTAAGGCCCGGTACCTTAAAAATTAGATGGTTAGACAAAAGCCTAGTAGAGTGTAAAATATGCATGCAAGAGGATCTCTTTTTATTTCTAAAAACCATTAGACTCATATCGTTCTTTTTTCTTACTCAAATCCAACTTGTGATATTTTTTCGAAATGCTCAACTTTGACAAATCAAAGAAGATAAGTTACCAATCATTTCCAAAATGCTCAACTTTGATGAAATCAAAGGAGTTAAGTTTATTTAAGTCTATCACCTCAACATTGACGAAGTCAATAGAGTCCAAGTCAACCTTGACGAAATCAAGGGACCGACATGATCAAAATCATATATCAATAAAGAGTTATTAGGTTTTGGCTATTTCTGAGAGAGTAGCCCGTCGGCTAGAGTAACCGTAAGTTTCCTAGTATCTTCCCGACCCGTCGGGATGACCCAGCCAAGCCCCCATTGCGCAATGTCGTGGGTACGAATTGCCCAAGGGACGAAATTCCCGAATGAATGTAGTCAACCCAAATAATCATCTAGGCATAAACCAAATGAGCTCTTTCATTTATCCGTTTATTCAATTCATCTAGATTAGGGCTACACTCCTCCTAATCTATCAACTAGGTCAAACATTTGTTTCATGGCTATTTTTCCATATATTTTCTCAAAATGACAATACGTTCACTAGACCACATTTCCACAATATTACTTGTTTCAAAACCATGATTCCCCCCTTTTTACCAAAATTTCGAAATCTAGGTTTTTATCAAATTTGGGAGTTTTCCAAATCAAGTAAGGGATCTTGAAATTAAGTTCATAAGAAGTGCAATGAAGCATAAATGAACACAAAAACTCGAGAAATTGAAAGGTCTACGAGACCCACAACTCAAATCATGAAAATGTCCTCAATGTTTTAGAAAGATTAAAGAGGGAAGAGAGAATACCAAGATTAAAGAGGGAAGAGAGAATACCAAGATTAAGGATACAAGGGATAGAAAACTCTACCTTAAACAAGGAACCCAGAACACCCTAGGTGAGGGTCTTGCACGAATGGACGATCCAAGCCCGTCAATGCATAGAGGGCGTCGTGTAGGTCACCGTTGATGAATGGGATTTCCTCCAAATCTCCATGGATTTGGAGTTAGAGAGGAGAGAAGGAGTGAGATATATAGAGAGGGAGAAAATCACCATTGGAGGGGGGGGAAGACGACTGGGTTGAAAAGAGAGAGTGTGTGTAAAATGTGTTAGGGTTCGGATGATATGAGTGTGTATACAAGTCCAAAACAACACATATCGAAATGTGTAACCCTTAGGATAACTGGACAACCGAATCAGAGGGGACACATTTCGATATGTGCCCCATATGCACATATCGAAATGTGCAGCAACATACGCCAACAGAGGCACTGCATTTCGATATGTGTCATGAGCACATATCGAAATTTGAATGAGAATAGGCATATCAAAATGCAAATGGGGAGGGACACCCAGAGGACTTAGGAATGGAGATGAGACCATGCATATCGAAATAGGGTTTGGGGATGGTAATGGGGACTGCTGTATTTCGAAATGTGGAATGGAGAGGGGCATTGCATATTTCGAAATGTGTGCTTGCCAAATGAGCGTGGCAAGCACCCGAACACCAACAAACACTTCCAAACGATTCCCCGAGCATCCCAAACCTCACATGACCCAAATGAAAGCCTCGGGGGGGCCCGAATATCAATAATTCCGAGATGGTCAAGAGGGAATGCATGAGAAAAATCTATAAAATATCTGGGAACTACGAGGAAAAGGAATATGAATTTCTGGGCCGTTACAATCTACCAACCTTACAAAAATTTTGTCCTCGAAATTTACATGATTAAGGATAGGCTACGGGAATAAAATCGACCCGACGACTTCTTCAATACCCAAAAAATCCCAAAAACAATCATTCCTACACCTGAATGGGTCACCCAACCGGGCATGAGTCCGAGAAACACAACTATACGAACAAATCCCAAATTGAACATCCTCGATAATCCTTTGAGATTTGAACAAGCTCGAACGACAATAATCTACTAGATCCTCGATGCACCCGAGGGCAAAGAACAACCAATTCAAACAAATCTGGACTAAGATCACCTACGAGGGAAATCTCCATGAGGAAAGGATACCACAAGACAACACAGAGTGCGATCATGAGACGTTCAACGATATGACACGACTTGCGGCCAGAAGGGAACACCACGCTTCCTCCACCTTTCACCACACCGACCACTCACAAGGTAAGAGTTCTCAACAAAGAAAGGGGGCGATGACCTTGCCACAAGGATACTACAAAGAAAGTCCTGCAACTCAAATAATCTCGCACCGAGACTCCAGAGTTTGCCCCAAATATACTACTCTATCTAGCAAGAACTCGGATTTACTCAATTTTCCAAACTACTTCTCTCTCAACACTTGCAGAGCCAATCGCAGATGACTCATATGCTCCTCTCTGCTCCGGAAATATATTAAAATATCATCGATGAAGACTATGATGAAAGAATCAAGATACAACTTGAACACTCGGTTCATTAAATTTATGAATGCTGCAGGAGAATTCGTCAACCCAAATGGCAATACCACAAACTCATAATGATTGTATCTCGTACGGAAAGTAGTTTTAGATATGTCTCTCTCTCTCTGACTTTCAGTTGATGATAGCCGGATCTCAAATCAATCTTTGAAAATATTGTAGCTCCCTGAAGCTGATCAAATAAATCATCAATTCTTGGAAAAGGATATTTGTTCTGAATCGTCACCTTATTTAGCTGCCGATAATCAATACACAACCTCATACTCCCATCCTTCTTCTTTTCAAATAAAACTGGTGCTTCCCGTGGGGACACACTTGGTCTAATGAAGCCTTTATTCAGCAAATCCTCAAGTTGAATCTTCAACTCTTTCAATTCCATAGGTGCCATTCTATATGGTGAAATAGAAATCGGAGCCACTCCTGGCAACAACTCAATGACGAATTCTATTTCTCGATCAACTAGCACTCAAGGCAACTCCTCCGGAAACACATCAGAAAACTCATTTACTATTGGTATATCACCAGTATGAGGAATAGATATTCTGTTATTAACAACATGAGCCAGAAATCCATGACAACCATTCCTCAATAATTCTCTTGCCTCTATTGCCGAAATGAGACTAGTCCAAATAATCCTTGTATCTCCACAAAATTTGAAGGATGATTGGTTCGGCAGATGAAATGTTACCCCCTTGTAGAAGCAATCAGTGGTAGCATTATTATGAGCTAACCAATCCATCCCCAAAATTACATTGAAATCTTGCATATCAAGCGGCAACAGATCGACTAACAACTCCCTCTCATGTATATAGACTTCACAGTCCTTATATACGACGCTGATAATCAATTCTTCCCCAACTGGAGTTGATATAGATAACTCATGCTCTAATATCGATAATGGTCTACCCAAATGCTCAACAAAAGTAAATGACACAAAGGAATGAGTAGAACCTGGATCAATCAAGACATGAGCAGTACTGATTGTAACAAGAAGTCTACCTGTAATAACTTCTCATAATGCCTGAGCCTCCTGCTCTGTGATGGCAAACACTTGTCCATGTCTTACCGTAACTGACGGCTGACCCAAACCTCTCCCTCTGTAACTACCAGCTGTTCTTCTGCCTCTACTAGGAGCATTGCCCACCGACGATGCCTCTACCGTAGTCTGGGGACACTCCGACTGCCTATGGCCCGACTGGCCACAATGAAAACAGACAAATGATTCCTCCATGCAAACTTTGGCATAATGCCCCATCTGATTGCAATTGAAACATCTTACTTCAGATAACTGGGATCCTTGAGATCCTCAGCATGAATAGCTCCACTGCTGTTGTTGGCTCGATGCTCCCCTCCTCTGCCCAGTGTAACTCTTCCCTCTACCAGACGCCTGTCTAGCTGACTACGCAGGTCCTCTATTGTACTGCGAACTCTGACCTCCTCCTCTCGAAGGTTTACTACTAGACCTCCTTTGCTGTACTTGGCTGCTGGTCCGAGCCTTTTTGTATTGCTTTCTTCTGTTATCAGCCTTCTCTATCTTCTTTTCTGCAATCTTAGATTTTGCAATCATCTGTTTGAAGTTGTGTTCTTGAAACATCACAATTCGAGGTTGAATTCGGGAATTTAATCTCATCTGAAACTTCTCACACATAGACTGCTCTGTGGTAACCATAAGTGGCGCAAAACGAGACAATGCTGTAAATTTGGCCGCATACTCATCAACCGACATAGCTCCCTGCTCCAACAACAAAAACTCCTTTCTCTTCTCGCTCTGATAGAATAGAGAAAAGTACTTCTCATTAAAAACCTCCTCGAAATTAGCCCAACTCACTCTCGCATCTTCCCCCGATATAGATGCTATCAACACTCTTTTTGTAGACTTCCACCAATGATGGGCCTCCTCAGATAACATAAACGCAACTAATGTTAACTTATCATTATCAGTCACCTCCATAATAAGTTAAAATTAGTTGCGTTTATGTTATCCGAGGAGGCCAATCATTGGTGTAAGTTTGCAAAGAGAGTGTTGATGGCAGCTCCAGCTTGGGCAGATGCGAGAGTGGTTGGGCTAATTTCGAGAAGGTTTTAATGAGAAATATTTTTCTCTATTCTACCAGAGCGAGAAGAGGAATGAGTTTTTGTTATTGGAGCAAGAAGCTATGTCAGTTGATGAGTATGTGGCCAAATTTACAACATTGTCTCGTTTTGCGCCACTTATGGTTACCACGGAGCAGTCTATGTGTGAGAAGTTTCAGATGCGATTAAATTCTCAAATTCAACCTCCAATTGCGATGTTTCAAGAGCAGAACTTCAAACAGATGATTGCAAAATCTAAGATTGCAGATAAGGAGATAGAGAAGGCTGATGGCAGAAGGAAGCAATACAAAAAAGGCTCGGAATGAATTTGAATTTGATCATGCCTTTTCATTTTCTGTGCTCTTTTAATTTGTTGCGTTTTCTTTCAAGTTTTGCAAAGTTCTTAATTTATCTTTGTTCTTGAACCTTTTTGAACTCTGTGTTTTTTGGGTTGAACTCTCAGTTCCTTTCTCATTAGTTAACCTAACTGTGGGTTCTTGGACCCGTGACCCAATCTGCTTACCAAAGATCCAATCTTGAGTGACCAACAGATGACTCCTGCAACCAAAGAAAGTGTTAGAACTGCCCGGCGCCGGTTGCCGAAAAGGCTCTCCGATGCCAAAGTCAGATGAGTTCTTTAGAAAGCAATTTGACAGCACAACAGCTCTGTAAAAACTAGAATGATCGAGAGCTTACCCAGTCTTGCAATGCTCATATTTATAGGCTGCCCGCAGTGCATCCAATCTGGCACAAATCACGGTAACATTCCCGGATACTCCGCCGCAATATCCGGGATTTACCCAGGTTTCCATATTGCAACATCCGGGACATGTATTCATTCGAGGAGCATTGATCC
>NMUG010006788.1:0-12400 GCA_002855965.1 Monotropa hypopitys | reverse complement strand
TTTTGGGATATTTGAATGATTGAGATAAGTTTTTCCAATAATCTCAACCTTGTCAAAACAAAGAAGCACATAAGTCTACCTTTATAAAATAGGGGATAGTCAACCTTTATTTATCATTATTAATATTTTACCACATCTTCCCAACTTGTCAAAACAAGAGGGTCACGAATCTCAACCTTATCAAAATAAGAGAGTAATCAAGCCTTTGAGTTCGAACTCAATTAAGTGATTCAAACTAATGCTTCAACCATGATGAGATATGTCAACCGAGTACTAGGAATCGCCATATCCTACACATTGACCATATCCACGGAGTTTAATGATTGATTCTTTAGGCCTTATCAATTTCAAATTCAATTCTCTTTCGATCTCATGTAATTGGTGAATTTGGAATGAAATGTTCAAGATTGGATGTAGGTAGTCCTCATAGGATACATTCTCTATATTTGGCATTCATCGTGTACATTAAGTTCATTCTTTGGACTCTCAAGTCACAACTCGACCTTGACCACATCAAGGGAGACCCCACTCTTTTCAATGCCTTCCTTCTTGAGGATACCAAAGGAGGCCACGCTAATTTGTATAAGCTACAAGACCACTTTGATCTATCATGTATTGACCCATAGACTCCCAACCAAACCAAGACACTATAAGTGACCATAAAATGCAAGGAAGTTCTAAGTCTTCAAGTGACTCCACAATGACTCACCAAATTCCCAAATCAATTCCATAATCTGTTTTGGTATTTCTTCGAACACATGGTGGCCATTGGATTTCCAAGGCCATCCAATGACCTCTCAAGTCTGTCTACACATCCTATAACCTCAAACACAAACCCCAAGACTCATACGGGTCTCCAAGACTCAAGTAGGCATTTCATCAAACTCTTGGCCTTCGCAAGCTTGAAGGCCAAGGAGACAATACTATGGACTAAGGTCAAATCGCTTCGAATTTCATCCACAAGAACTCAACATCATAAAACTCTAGAAAACCTAGAGGAGAGGGAACAAAAGGGAGAACACTCACTCACACTAGTACATAAAAGAAAGAAGAGTGAGGTTACCCACTTTTACTTCAAGATCTAGAAATCTCTAGGTGAGAGATTCTTTACGAATCAACGATCCAAGACCACCACTACGTAGCCCTCGAGAAGCTCGTCAAGGATGGTGAAAAAGTTTTTTTCAAAAGCCATAGGAAAGAGACCCAAAATGAGAGAGAGATGGAGACAAATCGAGAAAAGAGAGAGAGAGAAGCTCACTTGGAGGTTCTATCGCCTGGGAGAGAGAGAGAGAGTTTTCCCGAAAATGGCTTAAAAATCCCTAAGTGAGGTTTTTATACTCAGGCCAAAATCTCAAAATTACCCCGAACATTTAACTCACGAACTACCAGAAGAATGGCTTCCAACTTTCGGAAGAGCGGGCTGTTGTTCAGTACAGCCAACCCACTGGGCCTTGCTCTACTGGAAGAGCAAGGCTCTTCTACCGGAAGAGAAAACCTAGCCTTCCCTCAACCCCAACTCCCAACACAAGGGCAAGGAATAACCATACCAGGAATCTCGAATACCTCTAGGAAATTCCATTCTACTACTGACCACAAACTCCACCCTAACGTTATAGAGGAGCCTAACACTAACTAGGAATAACCAAAGATGCATCGACATGCAAGAAACAATGACAGAAGGAGGAATAAACTCTACAAGGCACAAACTTGCCATACAAAACAACACTCAACTTCCAACAGACGGGAGGAACTCAACATCCATGGAAGGAGGAACAACACACTAGAATAGGACACAAAGAGTGCATGACATACACATGCGACAGATGGCCCACGGAATACGCATGAAGAACCCAAAGAGACTAAATGTCTCCTCAGGGTATGAAGGTATTCGGACGGAAAGCTCTGATACCAATTTTAACATCCCGGATTTTCAAACCATTTTTTTAAAAACATTATAAAATGGTTGATAAAGGTAGGAGAAGACTCACTGTCCAAGGTGTCAATCCACAAAGCGTCCAATGAAGTGAACTAACATCCACTAACAAGGTACAAAGGTACAGAAGAGTACAAAAGTACGTAAGGGCTAAAGATACAACAACTAACTATAACATCTACAACACTAAACAGAACGGAAAGTAAAGGAAGTGACAACCTCGATAGAAAACCCAGCAGCTACTCTGAGATCTCCAATCAACAAGTCCTCCTATCCTTACACACAGAAGACTAGGGGAAGGGGGAAGAGGGTCTGAGCTATCCACACGCTCAGTATCAAACTACTAACTACTAACAAGTATGCACATAGTGGGTGTGTGCCCAAGTGTCCATATGCAAACGTATTGAAATAGAAAAGGAAAACAAGACCAAGGAGAAGCAATTACATCCTTAAGTGCAATGGACACAAATGCAATACCGACAGTGCACACAGACTCATATCCTCAAAACCACAAAGGATATGGTAAAGTGATCTCCAAGATCCAACCAAGTGGAAAACGACTCAAACACTAGTCTATACTCCACTACGGGGTAAAACAACCCCAAGGGCCTACCCGACGGGCCCAAATAACCACAACACCCAACTATACTTGCCAAGTCATTCTATAGTCCTTACTGTCACGACCCGTCTCAAAAAATATTAAAATAATTAAATTTTAGAACGAGATGATGACTTACAAAGCATCCACAACTAACCCCAAGTGATGTAAATAAGTCCATCTCACACAACTAACACTAAATTTTAACCAGAGCGGAAGCACTAAAATAAATTCCCAAAATTAAACTCCAATAAGTCTAACAGTAAAGATATGAAACTCCCACAAAGTCTAAATAAAAAGGAACATACTTGGTCCAAACTCTCTACTATCAAAAGTACACAGTAGTCTCAAAGGCTATCACTACTGAACTATAGATAAAATAAATGAAAACTCCCATAAGGAGCCCCACCAACAAACTCTCTCTAAAAGATAGACATCTCGGCATTGGCTTGCAGGTGAACCATCTAATCTTCCTGACCTGGATATAAATTGCAAAACAACAAGCAAAAGATATCTAGGAGTGTCAGATACAACAATCAATATATGCACTTTGATATGTAAATAAAATAATTGAACAAGTAAATACAAGTAACAAAGGGGTGGTGTCTCTCCCCAAACTATCATGTAACCATGGAATTGTTCATATGATCATATCATTCATACCCATAGTACCTTTCTCTTATAATTTTATTGACATCATAAGTTCATCAATATTAAGCAAGGGCGCCACACTTGCTAAGGGCGAATCAATCAAGCCCAAACCCCTATTCTCGGCCTAATAGCTTATCAAAAGTATGCCAAGGGTTATTCCAACTTATTACCCCTATTCTCGGCCTAACAGCTCATTTGAGCATGCCCAGGGTATTTCAAATTTATCACCCTTATTCTCAACCTAACAACTCATTTGAGCATGCCCAGTGTGTTATCACATCTTCCTTCTCTAAATTTTATTACACCTATTTGGCCTAATAGCTTATTAAAGCATGCCCCGGGGTTGTTCCACTTTACATTCTTTACCAATTTATAAGGTATATTCCATTGGCCATTCCTTTCTATGTGATGACAATGCAAGAGAGAGATGCTTTCCCAACTATATATTCCATAAGACTAGTAACATGCCATGTAAATCAACAACATAATCACTTTTATTCTCATACTTGCATGCTTTGCACATAATTGTCATACATCCATACAGTGATATCAAATACATCATTCTTGTACGTTAAGCATACATCAACGCTAACACATAACCGTGCATTTATATAAAATTCCAGAGTCGAACATTCATGCCTTTGAATATAAAATGTACATAATCTCAAGTAACATGCATTCCCAAACCAACACATATCACACACAAATCAAAGAACATATATAAAAAGGTATCTACACACTCACCGAAACATAGAGATCTTAAGTGAATTACTTCTTGACTGTGGAGGGTCACGGCTCCTCACCTGTATCGATAACAATAAGTTAAAACCATATTCGATAAGGTTTTATTTTATTATTGTATAATTAAAGAAGTAACTATCTTAAACCAGTTATTAGGGTCCCCAAAATAATCCTTAATACCTCCCGAACACATCCGAATTCAAGTCCCAAACTTCCCAGGACTTCCTCAAAATCTGACCAAAAACCCTAGAAGGGACCGGTACCTATTCCTCTTGAGTACCTCACTGCTCACCGAGGACCGGTACCCAATGGTACAAGGGACCGGTACCCCTCCTCAACCAAAACCCACTATCTAGTGGGGACCGGTACCCTGCGGTATGGGGGACCGGTACCCCTGAACAGAATTCGATCCCCTGCAAAATTTTGTTAATCCAACTCTAATATTTTTCGATCCAACCTCCAAAACATCAAATATTGACCCTCCTCAAGTATTCTAAACATTACCACTACCAATATATTCAAATCTAAACATTAAACCCAACTAAATCTCAATGAATTTGAGGTTTTAAAGAGTAGATCTAGGAATTTCTGACAAAAATGAGATTACTCTAAAAATTCTTAATCTACCTCTAATCAAGGACGAAATTAAAAATCAAAGTTGATATAAATCATCTTACTTGTATTAACAACAATATTGTAGAAGGATTCCACTTCAGATTTGCCTCAAATTTCTCTCCCCAAGCAATTCTCTTAAGCCTCCTCTCTTCTTTTCTCTCTAGCCTCCAAGTAAAATGATTAACTTCCACTAATGAGGTATTACACCCCCTTCCTAACCCTAATCAGGATTAATGTCACGTCCCGGATTTCACACCAATTTTTTTATAGAACCATAAATAAAATAACTAAATTACCACTACATTAACCCATCCACACAAGTATGAAAATCCTAGCATGAATGAGAAAGAGAAAGGATAGAGATATCGATACAAGCGCCAAAATCGTTTTGGTATTTGTTCGAACACATGGTGGCCATAGGATTTCCAAGGCCACCCAATGACCTCTCAAGTCTGTCTACATGTCCTACAACCTCAAGCATAGACCCCAAGACTCATACGGGTCTCCAAGACTCAAGTAGGCATTTCATCAAACACTTGGCCTTTGCAAGCTTGAAGGCCAAGGAGACAATACTATGGACTAAGGTCAAATCTTCTCAAATTTCATCCACAAGAACTCAACATCAACAAACTCTAGAAAACCTAGAGGAGAGGGAACAAGAAGGAGAACACTCACTCACACTAGTACATAAAAGAAAGAAGAGAGAGGTTACCCACTTTTACTTCAAGATCTAGAAATCTCTAGGTGAGAGATTCTTCGCGAATCAATGATCCAAGACCACCACTACGTAGCCTTTGAGAAGCTCATCAAGGATGGTGAACAACTTTTCTTCAAGAGCCCTAGGGAAGAGACCCAAAATGAGAGAGAGATGGAGCGAAATCGAGAAAAGAGAGAGAAAAGCTCACCTGGAGGTCCTGTCAACTGAGAGAGAGAGAGAGGCTGTCCGAAAATAGCTTTAAAAGCCCTAAGTGAGGTTTTTATACTCAGACCAAAATCTCAAAATTACCCTGAACATTTAACTCACGAACTACCGGAAGAACGACTTCCAACTTCCGGAAGAGTGGGCTGTTGTTCAGCACAGCCAACCCACTGGGCCTTGCTCTACCGGAAGAGCAAGGCTCTTCTACCGAAAGAGCACACCCAGTCTTTCCTTAACCCAATCTCCTGCAACCCCAATTCCCGCAATCGCCTCTCCAATTCGCGGTAGTCCAGCTCTCTGGACTCTCTCCTCCTTCTCTTCTTCTCCTATTCTCGGTAAAGGGGACTCTCCCTCTTACCTTCTCCCGCAAATTCCGGGAGTCCAGTCTGCCCTGTCCTCCTTATCCCGCAACCTTCCCTTCCCTATTTCCAGTAGATGGTGTAACGACCCATATTTCTATAAAGTATTTTCCGCAATTTAAATTCGTATTCTAAATTAGATTCGGTATCTTGATTTATTTTCTATTAAATTCTGGAAATTCCCTCCAAGGGAACGGTCTCCCTTAAATCAAGGGACCAGTCTCTCTTGAAGCATAAGGGTTCCGAGTGTAGAGGGACCAGTCTCCCGTAAATCAAGGGACCGGTCTCTGTTGAGGCAGAGAGGTTGGACGGGTGGAGAGACCGGTCTCCCAAAAATCAAGGGACCGGTCCCCTGTGTAAATTTTCTGGCAGCTTTTGTTCATTAAGGGTAATCTTGGTACTTCAAGTGGGGGGTATATATACATTAGGGAGCCCAAAAAATAGGTCATCTCCCTCATTTTTATGAACCCTACTCTCTCTCTACCTCCATTACACACACCATCTCACTTCTCTCTAGAATTTGAAGACCTTCCAAGAAGATTTTGAAGAAATCTCAAGAACAAACATCGTTCTACGCATCTCAAGCTATCCGGGAAGCACCATAGCTCGTCCATCATTCGAGTTTCAAAATTTCAGATTTTTGGAAAAGCTTCTTGAGGTAGGAAATGTCTGTTATTTAGTGTGTTCTTGATTGTGCCATTCCCCATTCCATTGTATGAGCTTCAATTTTAGTCAATTTCATGTCTAGGTGTATAATCACAAAATTGACCTAGGGTTCAGTCTTGATTTATGAAATTGGTTGAGGGCTTTTGTATCTCTAGTGTTTAATTGCATTTCCATGAAGTCAATTTCATGTGTGAGTATTTTGGATGAAAACCCCCAAATTTGGAAAAACCCTAGATTTTTATAAATTAGGGCTTTTGATAAATAAGTGGTCTCATGATAGAATTGAATGAGTATTCATGTAACTGAGCAAAATTCATGTTGAATTGGTGTATTGGACATATTGATCATATGTGGAAATCATGAGATAGCATGTGGGTTTCATATTGTATCATTGAGTCATGCATGGATTAAATTGGAATACATGGCATTGGTATAAAATTTACTAGCATTAGCTAGGAGTAATAACATGATGGACTCGATGAACGAAACACTATAACGTACGCGATTGATACAATTGACTAGTGTTGGCTAGGTGACGTAACGATATGGGTTTGATTGATCTTGTATACGGAAACAGACTTATGATGGGGTTTCCGGGATGGTCGCGCCATCCACGACATTGTGCACAATGGGGGTAACTTGGCCCTCCCAGCGATTGCTTGGGGAACGACGGACATGATGGTTAGTGTGTTTGGCAGCCTACTAGACTACTCTTACCCTATCAAATGTTACATGACACGTTGACACGTTGGACTAGGATAGCCTGGGGTGGACTTATGATGGGATCCCATGGCGTATCCATGATTACGAAACACGATGGTTGAATAATCTGAATAACTTGGGGTGGACTTATGATGGGATCCCAAGGGTTATTCATGGTATGAACTCAAAGAACAAAATGATGAACTTTTATGCTTGTATGAAGGAAAGAGAATGGAAATTTATATGCATGTTCTTAAGTACTTGTTCTAATGGCTTTGCTAGTGTACCTTGCATATGGTTGTGTGGTAGAGTCACATAGTAGTAACGGATCATTGCCTTTGTTATGTCTTGTACATATGCATGTGTTGCATGCCCAACATTCACACACTCGTTCACGCCGGTCTTGAGCATGCTAGGTAATAGGTATTTCCTACCTTGGCGTGATACGCCCTTATTTTTCTCCACAGGTTTTGATCCCTCTCTTGGGGGCTTGGATGCTTGAGGCATTGAAAAAAGGATTTGAAAGGAAGTCCCCTCTTCTTTATTTTGTTTTATTGAGGCTCATGGAGCTTGTAATAGAGTAGGGGAAATTGTAATATTTTGGACTAGTACTTCTTTCTCTCTCTCCCTAACTCTATGGTTTGGTTTATAATTTTATTCTAAACTAATGTCTGGATTATCCTATTTATGTGTGGTTGGGAATGATCGGTACTTAGATGTTTATTAATGAAGTGATGATCCATTATTGCTCACTATTTTAAATGATTTCAAAAACAAATGGTTTGAAAATCCGGGGCGTGAAAACTTGGTATCAGAGCTTTCGGTTTCGAAAACTTAGGCCTTTGGGGAGACTCTTAGTCTCTATGGGTTGCATTGAGCATTGTTTCATTATCTAGCATGTGTTGTGAATATGTAAAGCATACATTGGCATGATCCATAGGCTTGTGTGAGTTGTGAAGTGTACATATGCATTGTTCCTTTCCTTGGGTGTAGCCATGTTGTTCGATTCCATTGATTATGAGAATCCGTTGTTGATATTGTCGAGTATCCTTCTCTTTGGTTGAGTTTTACTTCGTCGATTGAGTTATCTGTTAGAGCCTTGTCTTATGCTTCTTTCTCATCGAATTCGTGATCTTTTGTAGAAATGGCTTATCGTCGTGGTAGAAGAGTGGGTCGTGGCCGCCGGGGTGCGCACGCCCAGGACGCTCATAGCGAAGAGGTTAATGATAGGATGAGCGGGTTGGAGGATGAGGCCCCTACTGTCATTCCGGTTCCTCAGGGATTTGTGGCTCCTGGTCAATTTACTCGAGAGCTTGTGGCTGCCATGGTCGAAGCTAATCGTGGACTTGCTGCTCCACGAGAGAATGCGGGAAATCCTACTATCGAGGCGTTGCGAGAATTTAGGCGTATGGATCCTCCGAAATTCAACGGTGAAGGCGATCCCTTGGAAGCAGATCATTGGCTATTCAAGGTAAGAAAGGTGTTGGACACTCTGGAGATCGTGGAAGATAAATTGCGGATTTCCTTTGCTACTTACCAACTGACTGGAGAGGCTAGTCAGTGGTGGAGTTCCATTTTGGAGATGCGTCGTACGAGTTTGCTTGCCGATGGAGATGCTGATCCACAGGCTATTATGGATCCTGTTTGTGGGATGACTTGGGTCGATTTTCAGACTGTCTTTGAAGGGCAGTATTTTTCAGAGAGTTTCAGGGAACAGTTGCGCGATCAGTTTAAGCGGTTAGATCAGGGGACTATGACTGTGTCCCAGTATGCCACGCGGTTTCAGGCGTTGTCGAGATTTTCTATAGATTTGGTGAGCACGGAGGAGAGAAAGTGTAAACTTTTCGAGAAGGGTCTCCATCCTTCGGTTCAGCGGTTGGTGATGAGCCAGCACATTCGGGTGTTTGCTGATATTGTTGACTGTGCGAGGGCGATCGAGCCGAAGAGGGAGCTATCTAGAGAGGTGAAGGTATGGGAGTCGCGTCGACAGGTTTCCAATTCGAGTTCATCATCGGGCAGTTTTGGGAGAAAGCATCAGAGGGAGCCGTCTCGCTTTTCTAGAGTGGTGCTAGCTCAGCGAGGAGCCCAGTTGTTTGTCACAAATGCTATCAGTCGGGGCATATGCAAGCAGATTGTAGAGCCTCCGCTTGTTTCAGGTGTGACCAGGTGGGTCACATGTCCAGAGATTGTCCAGGGAGAACCGATGATCGTAGTGAGGCAGGTTCGGTGCAGCAGCCTCGGAGTGGGCATCAACGTCCTCATCAGTCAGGACCTGCAGCATCAATTCAGGCTTCTCGTGCTGGCGGGGTTGCGACTCCTGTTAGGCCAGTTCATACGTTTCAGCAGAGGCGTGGTTACCACCAGGGCCCGACGACTCATGGCAGAGCCTTTTCCATTCCAGCAGCTTCAGTTCCTTAGACTTCTCAGCCGCAGCTGGAGACTTCGGTAGTTCGTGGTATGTTTCTTATTTACAATTCTTGGGCTAGTGTCTTGTTCGATTCGGGTGCATCGCATTCCTTCATTGCTACATCATTTATCAGTGCTTTAGAGCTGGATGTGGACGTCTTGGATCCACCTTTGTTTGTGGATACTCCCATAGGAGGTCGTGTCCGATTGGATCGGGTTTGCAGAGATTGCGAGTTGACGTTAGAGGACCACCGTTTTACGTTTGATTTCATCGTTCTGGGTATGTCCGGGTTTGATCTCATTTTGGGGATGGACTGGTTGTCTACCTTCCATGCCAACATCGATTGTCACTGACGCCGAGTGCGGGTCTTCTCTCCCGAGGGAGTTTACTTTTATGTTTATGGCGATAGGAAAGAGTCAGTCGATTCTTGTTTCTATGATCCCCGAGACCGCGATTCTGTTAGTTGTTTGCTTGCCAGTCTCAGCTTAGATGATAATCCTTCGCGCCGAGGTGAGTTGCCTTTGGTTGTTTGTGAATTTCCGGATGTTTTCCCAGAAGAGTTGCCTGGTTTGCCGCCTAAGCGAGAGGTGGAGTTTTCTATTGATTTGTTGCCGGGTACTTCTCCTATTTCGATACCACCTTATCGGTTTGCGCCAGCCGAGTTGCGAGATCTAAAGTCGCAGTTGCAAGAACTTTATGAGTTGGGTTTTATTCGTCCTAGTTCGTCACCTTGGGGTGCTCCAGTGTTGTTTGCTAAAAAGAAAGATGGGTCCTTGCAATTGTGTATCGATTACCGGAAGTTGAATCGGGTGACCGTGAAGAACAAATATCCGATGCCGAGGATTGATGATTTGTTTGACCAACTTCGTGGTTCTATGTGTTTCTCAAAGATTGATTTACGTTCTGGCTACTATCAGTTGCTTGTTCGGGCGCAAGATATTCCGAAGACAGCGTTCCGTACTCGTTATGGCCACTACGAGTTTGTTGTCATGCCATTCGTCTTGACTAATGCTCCAACGACGTTCATGGATCTTATGAACCATATCTTCCGTATCCACCTTGATCGTTTCGTGGTAGTGTTTGTTGACGATCTTCTTATCTATTCTCCATCAGAGGAGGAGCATCACGTTCATCTTCGGGTTGTGTTAGAGTTGCTGCGAGAGCACAAATTGTATGCCAAGTTTAGCAAGTGTGAATTTTGGCTTCCGGAAGTGAAGTTTCTTCGTTATGTCGTATCACGGGGAGGTGTCTCAGTTGATCCTAGCAAGGTTGATGCCGTTTCTTTGTGGTCGCGTCCACAAAGTGTGTTTGACATTCACAGTTTCCTTGGGTTAGCCGGTTACTACCGACGTTTTGTCTTGGACTTCTCACGATTGTTCGCGCCTATGACTCGTTTGACCCGTAAGGGTGTTCCGTTTGCTTGGGATGATTCTTGTGAAGTAGCTTTCGAGGAGCTGAAGAGGCATTTGACTTCAGCACCAATCCTTATTGTACCTGAGAGAGGAGTCGGCTACTCTGTCTATTGCGATGCTTCACACGACGGTTTGGGATGCGTCTTGATGCAAGAGGGGAAAGTCGTTGCGTATGGTTCGAGGCAATTGAAGACACACGAGAGGAATTATCCAACGTATGATTTAGAGCTTGCTGCCATCGTTTTTGCATTGAAGATGTGGAGAAACTACTTGTACGGTGAGAAATTTAAAGTATTCTCGGATCACAAGAGCTTGAAGTATCTATTCACACAAAAAGAGTTGATCTTGCGACACAGACGGTGGATGGAACACTTAGAGGATTACGACTTCGAGTTACATTATCATCTGGGTAAGGCTAACGTTGTAGCCGATGCCTTGAGTCGTATATCTTGTCATCTTGCTAGTTTAGCCGTGCATGGTTGGAAGTCCATGGAGGACTTGGGTCCGTTCTTATTGCATGCCGAAGAAGTTGGAGAGCAAGCCACGTTGTGTAATTTATCGATTCATTCGGAACTATCACGTTGGGTTATTGAGGCACAGGCCGATGATTCAGAGGCTTCGGAGTTTCGAGCCAAGTTTCTTAGTGGGGATGCACGTCAGGGGTGGACGATCCACGCCGATACTAGTTTGCGTTTCTGTGGTCGATTGTTTGTTCCTTCGTCTTGTTGTGGAGGTATTCTATACGAGTTTCATCATTCGCCATTAGATGTTCATCCAGGAGGCACGAAGATGTATCACGATCTTAGACGTCAGTTTTGGTGGCCGGGAATGAAGAGAGACGTAGCCGTGTTCGTGTCCAAATGCCTTACTTGCCAGCAAGTGAAGGCCGAGCATCAGCGCCCTGCCGGTTTGCTTCAGCCGTTACCTATTGCCGAGTGGAAATGGGAGCACGTGACGATAGATTTTGCTTCGGGTTTTCCTAGATCGCTGGGTGGTCATGATGCTATTTGGATTATCGTTGACCGTTTGACGAAGACTGCACATTTCTTACCGATTCGGGTTGCTCAATCTATCGATTCTTTGAGCTGTTTGTACATTCGAGAGATTATTCGACTTCACGGAGTTCCGTCTTCTATCGTATCCGACAGAGATCCTCGATTTACTTCGCGCTTCTGGCGTAGTTTGCAGGCTTCTCTTGGTTCGAAGCTTATGTTCAGTACCTCTTTTCATCCTCAGACTGACGGTCAGTCCGAGCGTACGATACAAATATTGGAGGATATGCTACGAGCTTGCGTGTTAGACTTTCGTGGGAGTTGGGTAGATCATTTGCCGTTGATGGAGTTCTCTTACAACAATAGTTACCATTCGAGTTTGGGTATGGCACCTTTTGAGGCTTT
>NMUG010006787.1:0-12400 GCA_002855965.1 Monotropa hypopitys | reverse complement strand
GACTTTTTTGTGTTTGCATAATTTCTTGAAATTTTAAAATCGTTTATAAAAAACAAAAAACAAAAATAATTTATCAAACATATTTTTATTACCGTTTAAAAAAAAAATAAAAACATAAACGAAAAACAATAAACATAAACGTTACCAAACGGGCCCTTAACTATTTGATTGGAAAATTAATTAGTTGTATTAATGAATTAATTGAATGTTTCGTTAATTCTAAGATCGATTGCATAAATATACTTTGGATTCTTTAATGGGAAAATTATTGAATCAAAGTAGGTTCATTGTTTAATCTTGTTCATTAAAGAGAAGGATCGTTTTATTGGAAAATATTAAGATCTATGTTCATTTAACGAGGAATCATTAATGATACAATATAAAGATTAAATAATCAATAGATTTGAATTGTTAAAACTTGTTAAGATATTGGGAAATAATTAACAAGTTTACCCTTTTGTATTGAATACCACAAGATTAATACTCATGCATGTTTAGGAATCCCTATAATGTTGTGCGGTGGTGGAACAATGTAATCCATGATCTTTATAAAATTAGATAAAACCTTAAGTTTTTACTTTCTTGTTTTTAAATCAAATTATCAATTTCATTTTCTCATTCAAAAATTAGTTGATAAGAAATGAGTTTTTGTTTTTCGTGTTATAATTAGTTTGCCTTTTAGATAGATGAGAAATTAACCAAGATAATTTACATTCCCTGTGGTTCGACCCGGATAAACCCTGTATTACAGATCTTATACTTGGGATTATACGGTAAAAATATTAAAACTTACGAAAATATCTCAACAAATACCTTGGTTAGGATTCTGGCGATACTTTATAAGATGGAATACCTTGGTTAGGATTCTGGCGATACTTTATAAGATGGAATACCTTGGTTAGGATTCCGGCGATACTTTATAAGATGGAATACCTTGGTTAAGATTCCGACGATACTTTATAAGATAGAATACCTTGGTTAGGATTCCGGCGATACTTTGTAATCTAGGATACCTTGGCTAGGGATTCTGGGAGTTATCCCAATTGATGAATAAAACAATATACAAAATGTACTTAATTAGGGAATTCGGGTTAGATCACAAATGTGAAATCAATGAATGGAAAGATGGAAAGGAAAGAAATGAATATATCAAATATCCAAAGTTGTATATGAAACCAATACGTAATGAGAACGGAAGTTAGTAAATCACGTGAGGTGAGTTAGTGAGTGGATATCTTAGATTTGCTTTGGTTTAGGATACTTAGTTGATCCTTGGAGTTGTTCAACCTTAGTAGAAAGTTTGGTTAAGTTGAGATTAGAGGTTGATTCGGTTGGACTTGGGATGTCATACCCTTTGTACTCACTTGATGTTGCGGCTTTGGTTAGACATACTTTGTTGGCGATACGCCTATGTCACGTTTACCTTGAGTTAGGTTTACACTACGTGCACTTTAGTTTCTTTACTGTTTGTACATTTACTTGTGGATACATAGGTACGCACCGCATGTGCATGTTTGGTAGTAGTTAGGAGTTTTCTCACGAAGACGTGGTTTGCTCAAACTATCCTTCTTTTTCTTTTTCTAGTCTGTGTTGCAGGGCTAGACGGACATGGTGGCTTGGAGTTGGAGTCAGCTGTTGGGTTTTCTTAGACTCGGCTACCTCAGCTTCAGTAGCTCCTTTTTGTACAGGATAGTGTAGATACAGTGTTTCAGTTGTACTTTTCTTTGCATGGTACTTCAGTTTTAGTACTTTCAGTTGTAGTTCCTTTACTCTGTACTTGTAGCTCTTTCTCTTCACAGTAGCAGTTGTAGTTGGCTTGTACTATTACTTCTCTTCCGCTCTACTTTTTTGTACTTCTATTTTGTACTATTCAGTGATGTAATGAGAAATTCAACTGACTGTATCTCGATGGCAAGTAGTTGTATCCCCTATTTATTATTTAAACTGTATTTCAAAAAAATGGTTTGAAAATCCGGGGTGTGACAACTTGGTATCAGAGCTTTCGGTTCGAATACCTTGGAACCGTGGGGAGACACCTAGTCTTCATGGATTCTCTTGGTCATTATATTGTTCCTTGATCGTGCATGTGTACTTGTGATGCACTCTTGCATCTTGGTTCTGTTCCTTGATGGTGTTCTGCTTGTTCTGTCTCCTTTCATGGATGTCGAGTTTCTCCATCCCTGGGAAGTCGAGTGTTGATCTTTGTGGCAAGTTCAATTGCCTTATAGTTGTTGAGTACCTTAGTATCCCTACTCTTAGCATTCATGATGCATCTTTTGCGGGTTTTGTGTGGTTGTAGGCTCCTATGTGTCGCTAGAGTTGAATTTGTGATTAGTAATAAGATGTGACTCATTGAAGTGTTCGAAGTTATTGTTGGGACTACCCCTTATTCTATTCTCTGTAAGGAATAGCTTGAGTCTTGTTGACAAGTGGTGTTAGGATTTTGGTAACTTTGGCTTCGGTTTGCTGGTTGGTAGTGCCTTGTAGAGCTTTTTGAGTTGTGGTAGCTTGGCCTTCTTTCCCTTTGTGATGCAAGTTCTCGAGTGATTATTATGAAATTGGCCTTATGGTCCATAGGAGTTTGCGTTTCCTTCATCATCTTAGTGAAATTCTTGAGGCGTTGCCGAGATTTTCTAGTATTTCCCCTTTAAGGGGTATGACCATTAGTTACATCTCTCCGCGAGATTGAGTTGCGCGTGCTCGTTTTGGATTTTATAGATTTTCCGATGCTGTTGTTCGTTAGTTTGCGAATGTAAGTTCGGTTGCGACATGTCCTTCCTCATTGGAACACCTGTCTTGCATTAGTTTGGAGCCAGTTGGTCGTGCGAAATTTGACACAGATGTCCGTTCATGGTTGCTTGGGGGTTTACTGTTTAGAAAGAAGCTTGAATGTACGTAGAAGTTGTTTGTCTTCCTCGTATCCGCTTGGATATTTTGATTGACCATTTTGGTTAGTTGCGAGTCATGCTTTGAGTGCCTTGAGAGGATCCCTTCGTTTGGCCCTTCTTCATCTCAATGGCGTAGATGATACTCTTGAAGCCAATCCTTAACTTGTAGGGAGTTGTTATATCTTTGAAACCTTGAACGTTGTCAATATTTCTATTAGAATGTGTGATGTTTCTTATCAGCTGGTTGCATCATAGTTGCATCTTCCTTGAGTTGAAATCGAATTATAGTCACCGGTGTAACTCATTCGAATCTTAACCTTTGAGCTGTTTGGTGACATTTGGCGCATTTGTTCTATCTCAAATCTCAATGACGATAACACTTGTGTGAAAACTTATGTGTGTTGTCGAGCCTTGTTCCTTTCTTGTGACTTAGGCAGTAACTCTGGTGTCCACGCCATATCGGGAGATGTCCCTTTTCATTCTTTGTGTGGCCCGTGACTTTTTCTATCTTGGTGCCCCTTAGTGGTGGTCTTTGTAACCCCTTTGGTCGACACTCTTTGGCATTGATCACTAGTGTTGTTCGTCTTTGGACTCAACTTAGAGTTGTCATTCCACTGTGACTCCTTACTCGATCACCTCATTTATTATGTGATTTTCCTTTGCGTGTTTTGTCGATCGTAAGCTAGTGACATATCCTTTGTTGATGGTCTTTGGTACCGTGTGGGAGCATTCGTACTTGATATTCTCTCGTGTCTCATTGGTGGTTCAATACAAGGCTTGCCTGACCTCTTGCTAGTATTAGATTCGCGTTGTCTCCCGGTTTGTAAACCATACATGGAATGTATTGCTTCATTTCACTTCGGTTGGGTGATTCACGTTGACCATATTTTATCTTTGTCCAAAAGTACTATACGTTCGTACGATTGTCTCTCTTTGATGTTATATCCTTGATCGGAATGTGAGTATTTCCATTTCCGTTGCAAAAATTTTAGTTAAATAAGAGATTCCCATTCTCATTCGTTACGATTGTGCATTGGACGTTACGTGACCGTTGAGGAGAAGCTAGTATACAAAACAGGCGCATGTTCGATTGACCGTGGGGAAAGTTGGGTGCGAATGCTTATTGCAGTCTAGACTTGGTGTGAGTTTAGTAACATGACATGTTGTTTGGGCTTGGCACTTGCATATTTTGGCATGCGTAGGTGCGTGAATACTTTCTTGGTTATGTAATACACGTTTGACGTGGTAGATTGGTTTGAGAAGAGCTACCGGTCGGGGCATCTCAAAGCAAATCACCAAGGTCATACAGTTACCACACTATGATGTGTGTGTTTGGTATGGTGTGTTCTTTGGCTCAAGAATTCGGAGCATATATATGTGTTGTATTTATTTCGGTTGGTTCGCGGGTGTTGGTGCGATGACGTGTCCTTGCTAATTTTAATTCGCTAAGCATTCATGTAAATGGTCTTAAGGCATGTCCTTGCCGTGTCGACGTATCCTCGGTATGTCCTTGTCGTGTCGGCATATCCTCGACTTGTCCTTGTCGTGTCGGCGTATCCTTGGCGTATCGGCATGTCCTTGGCATGTCCTTGGTGTGTCCTTGGCGTATTGGCGTGTCTTTGGCATGTCTTTGGCGTATCCTTCATATATCAGCATACCATAGTGTAATTAATGGATTTTTTAGACGACGAAGAGAGAATTATCTGCGTGCGAGTTTGTCGAATCGAGAAGAGAAAATTCGACGTATGTACCATTGTTTCAAAAAAAAGGGAGAAGAAATTTTTGTTGTTGTAAGAGCTGTAGCATGAAGGCGGCGAACCCATTGCTATCGAGGAGGTTGTTTCTTGTAGAATCCTCCATACCTTTCATTTGTTGTATGGAATCTATTTGCGTCGGTGTATCAGTATCGTATCCGGAAGTACTCTCTTGTACCGTGGCATATTTGTGAGTCCGTGGATCGAGAAGCGTATTCTTGCATTATTACTATCGCGAGTGGATCCTTGAATAACGAGGCAAGATCGTACCTTTATGAAAACTTGTGTCCGTTAGGTACCAAGCAACCGTATCGAATCCAACGTTCTACTTGAAACTCATTACCACATCTTGTAAGGTTCAACTCTTGAGGAAATCGTTGTGGCAGTGAGTTTTGGTTCCGGTTCACTGGTTAAGGATTGAAGTTTCTTTTGTTTCGATAGACGTATGGTTTGGTCTTCATCCCCTTTTCTTTTTACTCAATTTAGAGGACAAAATTTCTTTAAGCGGTATGAGATGTAACGACTTGATTTTCCGTGACCCTTTTTAATTAAATTTGTTAATTTAAAAGCATGGTCACAAGGATTTTTTGTAATTATTCCTTTTTTATAATTCTAATCAAAAGAATAATAAATCAAATAACAAAAAAATTATTAATATTAATATTAATAATTATAACAACACAAAACAAAACAAAACAAAAAAGATATCCTTAACCCTACCCTCGTAACCCCTGTTTCCCTCTCGATTTTCCCCAGTCCCATCCCCCCGTTTTCTCCATGGCTGTCGCCCGAGAGAGAGAGGGGGGGGGAGTGGCGACAGCGAGGGAGGAGGCTGGTGACGGGCTGGTGGTGGCGCAGGAGGGCGAGCAGTGGTGTGTGGGCGGTTTCCACTGGGGTTCGGTGGCAGGAGGGTTGGTGGCAGCACGGTAGTGCGGTGGCGATGGAGTGAGCCACAGGTGGTGGTGCCGTAGAGAAAGGAGAAGGTGGAGCGGTGGTTGGTGGCTGACGGCTGCTTGGTGCCTGTGCAAGGTGGTTCGCGCAATGGAGCGGTGGCAGCAGGTGTGCGGAAGACAGAGCTGCCAGAGCTTCGGCGACAGCGGTAAGGAGGTGCTATAGCAGCACCCGACAACGAGCAACACAAACGGTGACTCCGATGGTGTAACGGGGGCGATGACAGATTTAAACGATCGGTGGTGGTCTGCATTAGTTGTTCTTGAATCGACTCCACGAGATATACGCAGTACATTCGATCTATGTGTGCGAGCTTGTGTATTTGCGAACGTATGTTTAGCTATATTTGGTTGTGCGTGCAGGGGTCGACTACGGCAATGGATGTTTGTCTGTGTTACATTGATTGGCTGCAGCGATGGTTTGCCGGTGAATAAAATCTCTAACTCCTATTAAGTATGTGTGTGTGTACATAGATTATACATATTGTGATGGAATTGAGCGGTAATCTTGTGCCCGCTAGGTTATATATTGTGATGGAATTAAGCGGTGATCTTGTGCCCGCTAGGTTATATATATTGTGATGGAATTGAGAGGTGATCTTGGACTCGCTAGTTGTTTGGTATAATGCCCCTAGAGGCTTAGACGTACTTCGTGCTCGACTAAATTTCCATGAGGGGAAGGACTTCTACCTTTGGGTGGTTTGTAGGTTGGTTGATGGCCATTGGAGTTAGAGGCCACCAAGTATTCGATGTATTGCCTTTTTGAGGTTCAAGTGTTGTTTCGAAGGTTTTAGCATCGCTGGGTTACCGTTGTAAATTGGGGTTTTGGTCTATTGGACGTCGAATGGTAAAATTTACTTCGTATGTGAAATTAGGTCTAAATAAGCCTTAACAGATGGAGTTGCGATAGGGGCTATGTATAATTTAAAATTAATACACATTGGTCATGTTGCGGGTTACCACACTATGTACATTATTGAATTACTTTGACGACACATGTAACGAATTGATGAGCCCTATGGGAAGTAACCTTGGCTAGGGATTCCCAGGCACGACGACAATGATATGGGAAGTAACCTTGGCTAGGGATTCCCAGACGCAATGACGATGATACGGGGTTATATATATAAACTTGATGTAGAATACCTTGGTTAGGATTCTGGCGATACTTTATAAGATAGAATACCTTGGTTAGGATTCCAGCGATACTTTATAAGATGGAATACCTTGGTTAGGATTCCGGCGATACTTTATAAGATGGAATACCTTGGTTAGGATTCCGACGATACTTTATAAGATGGAATACCTTGGTTAGGATTTCGGCGATACTTTATAATATGGAATACCTTGGTTAGGATTTCGACGATACTTTATAAGATGAAATACCTTGGTTAGGATTACGGCGATATTTTATAAGATAGAATACCTTGGTTAGGATTCCGACGATACTTTATAAGATGGAATACCTTGGTTAGGATTCTGGCGATACTATATAAGATGGAATGCCTTGGTTAGGATTCCGGTGATACTTTGTAATCTAGGATACCTTGGCTAGGGATTCTGGGAGTTATCCCAATTGATGAACAAAATTCAATGCCAACTTCAAAGGAAAGGTAAGAGACCTCCTAAGAGATGGAATTGAACTAAATGTAACAGAACTTCAGAAGAACTGAAATGAAAGACGATAGATCTCCAGGGGCGAAGCTACTCAAGTAATTGCTCCTACCCTTGAACTCCCGTAAGTCCACTCAACCAACAAAGTCAATTCTATACTCAAAGTTGAGTTACCGTACAAACTCAATATCTATAAAAATTAAGGGGAAGAGTTTTTACTGAAGCCGAAAATATACGGAATGTACTTGATTAGGGATTCTGGGTTATATCACAAATATGAAATCAATGAATTGAAAGATGTAAAGGAAAGAAATAAATATATCAAATATTTGAAGTTGTATATGAATCCAATACGTAATGAGAATGAAAGTTAGTAAATCGTGTGAGGTGAGTTAGTGAGTGGATATCTTAGATTTGCTTTGGTTTAGGATCCTTAGTTGATCCTTGGAATTGTTCGACCTTAATAGCAAGTTTGGTTGAGTTGAGATTAGAGTTTGCTTCGGTTGTACTTGGGATGTCAAACCCTTTGTACTCACTTGATATTGCGGGTTTGGTTAGACACACTTTGTTGGACCACCTTGGCAGCTCAGCCAAGGTGGACCACCTTGGAAGCTCAGCCAACACAGCCTCCTCACCTCCACCGAGAACTTCTTGGACCACCTTGGCAGCTCAGCCAACACCCGACAGCCTTCTCTTCTCTATGCCTCGAATTCTCTCTTTCTCTCTCTCTCTTATTTTTTTCGTCAAGACCCTCCCCTCTCCTCTCGAGCATCTCTGTCCCTCATCCTCTTTCCTCATCGCTCGTTCTCTCTCTCTCTCTCTCTTATTTTTTTCGTAAAGACCCTCCCCTCTCCTCTCGAGCATCTCTCTCCCTCCTCCTCTTTCTATTTTCTTTTCCTATTCTTCTGAGAGACAACCTAAATGTTTTTCTTCTTAATTTTTAACACTTGTTAACTTTCTTTTGACAACTCACATATTTCATGTATGTCATGCATAATGTACACATTTTCTTTTTTTTTTAAATTCTTTTTTTAAAAAACTACACACAACCCCTTTTTGTTTTTATATTTTATAATATAATCCTACATAATTTAAATATTTATTTGAAGTATTTTGTCACGTCCCGGATTTTCAAACCATTTTTGAATCATTTTACAAATGGGAAAAACAAGCATGGTCCATACTAAAATTTAAACAAATCTAAGTACCAAACATCCCATTCCAAACACACATGAAAAATCCGAGAGTAAATGCGGAAAGAAACATGAAGAAATAAAGTCCAAAAGATCCAACACATAAAACAAAAGAGAGAGGTCTAGTTAAGTTATTACAAAACCACTACTTTTATTACAACCCAAATGGGCTAGCTCAAAGAAAGGGAAAAGCATGAATCTTCCAAGGAACTCAAGACCTCAACGTGCTCCAAAATCATCCGTGAAAGGTTCTTTACCTACAGAGTCTAAAAAGAAGGGCGTGTCATGCCAAAGTAGGGAAATATCTATCAACTAGCATGTTCTAGGCTAGCGTGAATGAGTGTGTGAATGTACAGAATGATATAAGCAATATGCATGAAACAATGCAAGGCAATGATCCGACTTCTACAATATGACTCTACAAGCCAACATACAAGTGAGAGTGCTAACCAAGGATACTAGAATCAAGTGTCCATATAAGCATACGTTTTCTGTTCTCATTTCTAATTTTAACGTTCCATTCGTGACTTCACATTTATTCCAATATTCTCAAAGTGTTATAAACAAGGGGATTCTATTACAAGTATATCCCATTAATATTTTGTTACCATTTTCATAAGTCTCGGGATCCCTAAAGGTCAAGTACATCCCGTATACATTCATAGTTCACAAGATGACATGAATCCCGGAGTCCCTAAAGGTCAAGTACACATCGTAATCATCCATAACTTGTCAAGGTGGCATGAATCCCGGAATTCCTAAAGATCAAGTACATTCCGTATTCATCCACTTATCATTTGTAACGTTGATAGGGTAAGAACGAGATAGTGGCTCGTCAACACACTAAACCAACCTAAATCGTCTTCCCCAAAGGCCGTTGGGAGGGCTCACGTAGCCCCCTTTGTGCACAAAGTCGTGGGTGGAGCGACCACCCCGGGAATCCCTAAAACTCAAGTACATTCCCGCGTAAGACCATATCAATCCCATATCATTGTTACAAGTTATCCAAACCTGGAAATCCCTAAAGGTCAAGTACATTCCTGTTTATAATTCTACCGAGGTCATTCGTTGTATTCGAGGGTCCACATGATCATAATTTATTTGATTTCAATTCCAATTTACGCAACATGGGGCAATGTGCGACAAAATTCCATAAAATATGTCCCATACTAAAAAACCATCTGTTAAGCCTTATTTAGGCCCCATTCCATGTATCCAATTTCAATTTAACTAAAGGACCCTTAATTTACCAAAATCCCCAATTTGTGAGCTAGGGTTCATGTGAGGATTTGCGGTTTTTCACATAAATTGTTCCAACTTGAAATTAACTCATGTACCATGCATATATGACTATAGAAACTCTACCAAACCCACCAATTTCATGATTTAGCCAACCCTAAGTCAATTTCACACAAACATGCATATACGAGATTTTTACAACATGACTAGATTTCAATAAAAGAGGAAGAGAGAGCATAGTATAGAACCTTACTAGAAATGAATATCACCCTACATTTGAAGCTTGAGAAATCCTAGATTTTGAAACTTTGACGAATATCGAAACTATGGGGCTTCACGCGTAGATCTCCTCTCTAGGAACGACGTTAGTGTTTGGGATTTCTTGATTGGAGCTTCCTAGGGTTTTGGTTTTCAAGCTTTTGACTTGAATAACAATGGAGATAGGGAAAGAGTGAGAGATTAGAGTTAGAGAGAGGTAGGGGATGAGTGTAAATAAGTAAAATCGGGCTCAATACCATATATATAGCCCCCAAGAAAGAAAGACACAATTGCCCTTAATGAGGTCTGCCAGACAGCCTCTGCACCGGTGCACAGCAAAGCTGCACCGGTGCAAACCCACTCTGCACTTGTGCAAACCTTGGTTGCACCGATGCACCTGCTTCAAAAACTGAGCAGAAGGTTTATACCATGCTCTGCATCGGTGCACGCCAACTTTGCACCGGTGCAATAGTTCCACCAAAACGAGTAGTAGCTTCAGAGCCTCCATGCCCGGTGCACCTCTCACCTGCACCGGTGCAACTTCTGCAGAACTGAACAGAAGCACCAAGAGTCCTCCTGCACTAGTGCACACCCATCCTGCACCGGTGCAACTGCACCAAAACTAAAAAATAACAAAAATAAGGGTTCCGAACCAACCCGAAACATCCCGAACTCAAGTAAAATGATGGACAAGGGTACAAAGGCCTCCCGGGACCACATCCTCAAGACGGAAACAAGTTCGATAAGAAATTCAACATTTGAAAATCAAACTAAGATACGATTTTAAATCCAGAAAAATAACATAGAAATTCGGGTAGTTACATCTCAACCACCTTAAAAGAATTTCGTCCCCGAAATTAACTACGGTGGGAGTACAAAACGTAGAAATAAGCGTCAAACCCTACAACCAATTTAGAACAATTCCAGAAATTTGGCACGAATTTCATCCTCCCGCTCCTAAGTCACTTCTTCGACTTCGTGATTGTTCCATAATACTTTCAAAAGTAGAATGGTCTTCCCTCGCAAGACTTGCTCTCGCGAGTCTAGGACACGAATGGGTCTCTCTTCATAGAAAACATCGGCTTCAAGATCAGCATTGGCCCAATCGATGACGTGTGAGGGATCAGGCTCATACTTTCGCAACATTGAAACATGGAAAACGTCGTGGACATTCGAAATGTTCGATGGCAAGGCAAGTCGGTATGCAACTTCTCCAATCTTCTCTATGATGTCGAACGGACCAATGAAACATGGAGTTAATTTTCCTTTCTTCCCAAAACGTGCAATGCCACGACGAGGCGAAACTTTCAAGAAGACGTGGTCGCCAACCTCAAAAGATAAGGGAGTACAATGTCGGTCCGCATAGCTTTTATAGTGACTTTGGGTCGTGAGTAATCTCTGTCGAATGGTCTTGATTTGCTCCGTGATTTGCTGCGTCATCTCGGGGCCAATGATAGCGGACTCTCATACATCATGCCAACAAACTGGTGAATAGCAAGGCCTACCGTACAAAGCCTCAAATGGCGCCATCCCAATACTCGAATGAAAGTTGTTGTTGTACGCGAACTCAATCAAAGGTAAGTGATCAACCCAACTCCCCTGAAAATCTAACACGTAAGAATGCAACATGTCTTCTAGAATCTGAATGGTATGCTCGGACTGGCCATCTATCTGAGGGTGAAACGCGGTGCTGAACATGAGCTTCGAACCAAGGGAAGCCTACAACCCGCTGGTCACTGATGCTCTGCCTTCACTTGCTGACAAGTAAGGCACCTCGAAACAAATATCACCACATTCTTCTTCATCCCTGGCCACCAGAACTGTCGTCGAAGAGGATGAACCGCTAGAGGAGAATAACGAAACTCGTGCAATATACCTCCTCAACAGGAATCAGAAACAAACATTCGGTCATGATAATGCAAACTAGAATCTTCATGAATCATCCAGTCCTATCGAGCATCACTGCTAAGGAATTTTGCACGCAACTCTGCCGCCTCTGAATCATCAGCCTGAACCTCAATCACCCAACGAGAAAGCTCCGAATGAATAGATAGATTGCATAGCATAGTCTGCTCTCTGGTCTCCTCTGCGTGTAGAACAAACGGACCCAAATCTTTCATCGATCTCCAATCAAGAACAGCCAAGCTCGCTAAGTGAGAAGACTTCCTACTCAAAGCGTCTGCAACAACGTTTGCCTCACCGGGATGCTAATGCAACTCGAAATTGTAATCTTTCAAATGTTCCATCCAATGCCTCTGTTGCAAATTAAGCTCCTTTTGCATGAACAAGTACTTCAAGCTTTTATGATCGGAGAACACCTCAAATTTCTCGTCGTACAAATAATTTCGCCCCATCTTTAATGCAAAACAATCGCCGCTAACTTCAAATCGTGAGTCAGATAATTTCGCTCGTGAGTCTTCAACTGCCGTGAACCGTAAGCAACAACTTTTCCTCCTTGCATCAAGACACAACCCAAACCATCGTGTGAAGCATCACAGCAGACC
>NMUG010006786.1:0-12401 GCA_002855965.1 Monotropa hypopitys | reverse complement strand
ATCCGGTTTTTGGTATACCATGTATTGATGGCATGGGGTGATAGAATAGAAAGCGCAACATAATACCTAAGGATACAATGAAACTTCAGGTGTTAGTAGTGTCTTCGGCACTGATTCGTGTCTTCGGCACTCGTGATGAATGATAGCACTTGATCTGGGTTTTTGGTATAGCTCATGTCGATAGCACGGAGCAACAGAATAGAAAGTATAACATAATATTTAAGGGTACGATGAAATTTTGGGTATTAGTAGTGTCTTCGGTACTGATAATAAGTGACTACGCTCGATCCGTATTTTCGGTATAGCTCTTGTCGATGTTACGTGCCGAAACAATACAAAGTACAACACAATACTTACGTACCAAAAGAGTAAAAAGTACAACACAATACTGCCGAAAGAATAAAAAGTATAACACAATCCGTATTTTCGGTATAGCTCTTGATAATATTGTATCTATTCTACGTTTATGAATTTACTAATTTAAGTATGCATAGTGTAGTTAAAATTCAATAACACTGAATTATGAATATATTTAATTACTTACATATAGTTATCAAACACGCAATTCCAAACTTTTACCAAGTACATATGGTGAAAACAAACAGAAGAAAAATACCAAAGAACAAACTGAAGAAAAAAACAGTCGAAACCAAAAAAACCTGAAGAATATTAGTGCTCGACGTCGGGTAATGCAAACTGATTGATACAAAAAACGGGTACAAAAAATTTGTTGTTGATACAAAATGCAGTGAGCAATAGTGAGTATGAACAATCAAATAGATGTGTGTAACGAACAATTCAACAATAAAAAATGAAGAATATACCTAATGCACGGTGTGGTGTGCGATAAACAATCAAAAAGATGGTGTGTGATGAACAATAAAAAGGATGAACAGAAATGTAGTGTCGGCATTGGGTCTCGGACACTGAGTTTCTGCGTTCGAGTCATTTGTCGAGTATATATTAAGTTATAGATAATAGGGAGAAGGAAATACTCATAGAACAAATGGACAAAAACATTGGAAATTTGAGCTCAAAGGTCCAGGAGTCGTTGGTTGTCTAAATCTATGCACCAAACCAATGCATGTCAAACAAATTCTGAATTCACATGCAGCATACAAATTCTGCAACATGCTGCACATTTTGCACATTGCTGCAAAATTCACATTTTACATTTTGCAATTCACATTTTGCAACATACAAATTCTACATAGACATCATCAAATTGTCCAGATTTTTGAAATATTTTTTCTGTTACTTTGTTTTTTGAATGGAGAACCAATCCGTGGGTGATGAGTTCAATTGGAACGAATCCATAAAACTTTTGGTCAGCACAAATTTTATTTTTATAATCAATAACTCATTGATTAGGATTGGATACATACTAATCCAATTTGGTCTGTATGCGCTCTAGTTTAGATCATCAGTGCAAGCCTCGATTGCCCAAAGTGGACAATCGTCCAAGCCATATCCCTAAGTAAATCGAGAACAGAGAACATCAACAAATGCAAAATAGATTCACTTGAATGAGGCAAAGTAAACATGAACCTATTTTATTTAATAGCGGTAATAACACACAAAAGTCTTCCATACCAAACCAGAAACCCTAGATAATGTTTAGATCATAGTTCCAGACTCAGAAAAAAAACAAAGCCTAGATAGATAGACTCCTCAAATAGATCAGATCGGAAATTTAAGAGAGCTGACCGCAATCAGCAATGGTAATAGGCTTAGATCATTTTCCAGAGCCCGATCCAACCTTCTCGATATTTTTTACCACATCCAGTCCCTCCATAACTTTTCCAAATACAACGTGTTTTCCATCGAGCCAATCAGTCTTAGCAATACAGATAAAGAACTGGATTCCGGGACCAGTGTGCTTCTTGATGAAGTTCTCGTCGGCGAATTTGGCTCCGTTAATAGACTCGCCTCCGGTGCCATTTCTGGCGGTGAAGTCGCCTCCCTGGCACATGAACCCGGGGATCACGCGATGGAAAGTAGGTCCCTTGTAGTGCAACGGTTTTTCAGTCTTTCCAACACCCTTCTCTCCGGTACACAGAGTGCGGGAGAGAGGGCGGGTTGCATAGGATTTGTGAGAGAGAGAGCTCTGCGTGGAGTGTGAGAGAGAATGAGTGAGTTCAAATGTATCGTGTGTGGACTCGCGTGGGTGTGTGCATTGTGGACTGTGAATGTATTTGGCAGTGTGCAATGCAGTTTGCTTGGATTGACTGGCGTGGAAATGCTTTGGGAGGTGGAATGTGTTGTTGGTAAAGATTGAATGGCGCGGGAATGTGCTTTGGTAAAGACATGACATAAATTTGAGCCCTCCATTAACTCAAATCCAAGAGCCTAAAATGTAAATTAAAATGTATATGAAAATGTGAAGGTGATATTTTTGTGTTATGTATAATAGATGTGAAATTGTGTTTATTGCATGATTCACACATATTGCAAAAATGTTCCATCTGTGTTTGTGCAGAACATTAGAATGTTTTGCTACAGGATTCCAAAATTAGAAAAGAAAATTAATTCTGAAAATAATTAAGACAAAAATCTGAAAAACATTCTGAAAATTCCGATTTTTTTGAAATTTGGAATTTCCAAAAATTTCAAAATTTTCAAAAATAAAACAGAAAAATAATTTTCGAAAAACTCGGAATTGAAATCGGAATACATATATTTCTTCCAAAAAATAGGAATAAATTCCGAAAAACTAATTTCCGTTATGTTCCATCCGATGTGCAGCCCTACTCATACCTTACAAATAAGAAAACTATCTTTAAAATCATCAGTTTCATGGCACACAAAAATGGTCCAAATCGTGGTCGTTCCCTGCACGAGTCGCTTAAACATTAGCACAATATCACAGATCGCACACAATGTTCCGTAGCTTTTCATATATCCATGTACACGAACTGAGAGAGAGGTTCATAGTTTCGGTATTCTCTACCCGATTACAGCTAGGGATGGCAACGGGGCGGGTTGGAGGGGTTTTGCCGTACTCCGCCCCGCCCCGAAAAATCCCTAACACGTCCCTAACCCGATTGGCTATTTTTTTGGCACCTCCGCCCCCGCCTCTATCGGGTATCGGGTTTACCCGCGCCCGCCCCACCCTGTCCTATTTTTTAAATATTTTTTTTGAAAAATGCAAATTATCATTAAATTTATGTAAATCAATAAAAAATTAAATTAACATGACACAAAAATTACATGAAAATAACAAAAAACAATATTAACTAAAAATAAAAATGAAAAATATTATTAATACAAAGTAATTTTACTTATAGAAGTGAAAATATTAAATAAAAATATAAATAACATTAAAAATTCGGGACGGGGAACATCAACCCGAACCCGCCCCGAAACACATCGGGTTTTCAAATCCATCCTCCTAACCCTACCCCGATACCCGAAATTTTGAAAAAAATCCTGTTCAATTTGGGCGGGGCGGGGCAAATTGTCATCCCTAATTACAGCAAAGACACATAATTACAAACATTACCAGAAAATAGCACATCTTAGGTCATTTTTTCTCAGTCCAAACTTGTCAAAATATATCGAAGAAGTAACTGAAAGTAGCAACGAGTTTAATCAGAACAACCTCCAAGAACAAGTCATAGATTATACAGTTGAGAAATATTAAAGATGTGTCAAAATCACATAGCATAGACTAACATGTACAACAAATATACAATAAAATTGATATGGTACAATCATGTTCTAGACATGCTTCAAACTTGTGATCTACAGACAAATAGCATGTGGGATTTGTATTTAATATCCAAAGACGCACCCAGAACAACCATGAGATCTGCTTCCCTTTCAGAACAGAGTTTTCATGCCTTTCAGCTATAGTTTTTTCCCTGTTTGAGGATTGCATGATAAGAAAAAAGGGTAATCAGACAAATAAAAGCAGTCATAAGTGCATCAGTGCTATGAATATGATAGAACGCTACAAAAACATCAAAGTTCACCGTAAACACTAGATGTAATGTAAACAACAGGAATTAGTGAACAAAGGTGGAAGGAAACAATGTTCAGGAAAGGAAAATCATTGAGCCGCTACTTTCACTTCCTGGGGATTTCAGGAAAATCATTGAGCCGCTACAACCAAACAAACACAGGAGACACAAAGATTACGTGATTTCGATTCAAGCAGAGAACTTGATCATACGTTCACGAGTCACTGCAGGTGTTTCACTATGAAATCAATGAAGGAGAGTTACAAGAGATAGCTCACCAAACCCTTGGTTAACTCTATTCCATCTCAGTACACAAGATTTCACAGATACATCAAAACCATCTCTCTGACTATTCGATACATTCACACTGTAAAAAACGTAACAAAAAACGTCTTAATTTAGCATCCACTGCCCTATGCGCTCTTCCAGCGCTCGCGCGCTCCAACAGTGCATGCGCGGTGCTCACGCATCTCGCAAGCGCTTCCAGCACACTACTCAATGCCAAATCTGGGCATCAATGGCGTCAGCACGACACTCGCGCACCTCAACAGCGCTGGTCAGCGCTCGCGTACTCCTCCGGTGCTACGCGAGCACTGTCGACTGGCATGCTCCAGGACTTAAAAAAAAGATGCCAGATTTAATTTCCAAGCCTCGTGAGACATGATCAAGTTTCACACCTAACAAGACCGGCCATAACTTCATGTCAATAAGACAAAAAGCGTTTAACACACCCAAGTATTTCCTAGACCAATAATTAAAACTTGCATGTGTGGGTGCACCCACAATGTGTAAGTGCACATATGCACAAGTGCGTGTGGAATACATCTCTGCACAAAGCTTCTGCAGCACTATGTACGTGCACCGGAGTGTGTGTGTGTGTGTGTGTGTGTGTGCCCATGTCAACATTAACATCTAAAATGCAACGGTTTAATAGCAAAAGTCAACAAACTGGGGACAAGTTAGGTTATAAATGCAGGGTAGCTACTGCACAAACAAATCAGCAGAAAAAACTTATCAGAGGTAAATATACTTCTTATGCTGATTTTGTGAATTGATGTGATAATGAAGTGTTCCAATTTCTAGGACATGGAATTGAGCTTTTTGGAACACTTGAAATGCCCACAAACCTAACACAAGGAATCAAATACACTGCAAAACTTGAGCAAAATGTCAACTCATGATAGGGTTCTTGGATGGAGTTGATTCAGGAGAGCAGTCAACTTTATGAATGTCAAACGTAATTCGAGCACGTTTAGCACAGTGTCATTCTAATGTGGGACCAAAACCTCTAAGTAAAACTAAAAACAATAAAACCTGTCCAGTTAAATTATATAATGGCACATGACATGGCGCTGGGTTTTCCCTCCATCTTCTCGCCCCTTCCGTGTGCGTACTCATGCTTGACTAAAATCAAAAGGACTCCATTGAAAAAATAAAAAATGAGAAGGTATGGTACTCTTGCTTATCAAATTGCTTGATTACTTTGAGCACTATATATCTACAAACTCGACTGACTTAAGGGGAAGTGGTTGACGCCGCACCGGTGCGGCGTCCAAAAACCGCTTGATCACTATGCATCTACGAAATTGTTAGGATTTTAAAATAAATTGAGTCAATTGTTTAGTCTTTAAATATTCCTTGTTTCAATAAAATTACTTGTATATCTCTCTTTGTGGGTTAGTCCCACATTTGTTTATTGGGAGAAGAGTAGTTGGTATTTATTAAAGGGCATTTAATTAAAATGTAATTGATTCCATGTGATAGGGGGCTATGGTGTGAAGTACCATTACCGGCGAAGCCGGTGGAGCTACGCTCCAACACACCTATATCCGGGCACAGTCGCGGTTCACGGGTATCGGGTATCGGGTCAGTGGGCCGTGAAGGCGTGTTGGCGTGGACAGTGGTGCATTGTGGCTGCTTTAGTGGCGCACTTCGCTAGCTCTTTGCGAGGCGCCTATGTGCGCCTCTTCCTATTTGCTACCGATCAGGTGCGATCTCAACCAAACAAGGTGACTGTTCGATTAAATCACAACCGATGACAATGTTCAGATGCAATCAAACAGTTGCATGGATAGAACCGTTGGATATAATCTAACGGTAGGAAATTAAAAATGATTGGTGCCTCTTGGAATAGGTGTGTGCAGTACTATTTATATAGTATTACACAATACAAATTGATATACGAACTTCATTCCTCTCCTACATGGCAATTTAATACTGCAATCTGTGTACTGCAGACACAGATTCCAGTGCTTGTTTGGTTCTTTCATTTCTCAGTTACAATATTCTAGACTGTTGTTCGTTGTGCAAAAGCAGACAGTGAACATATTAGTTCTATTTCATTGTATCTTCTAAGCAGATTTGTGGCAACCCGTTGCACATTATATCGGGGCAAATATTGTTTTTAGGAAAGCATTTTTCAATGTGCTTTGAAGTGTTTTCATCATTTTCTATACATCAATCAGTACAAAATCACCAAAAATCTAAAAATATTATCTTCCATGGCAATGTCTCTACAGAAAATGACACAGGACTTCGTCAAACTCGAGAGGTTTGAAAGCGGAAATTTCAAACGTTAGAAGAAGATGCATTTTCTGTTGACAACTATGAAAGTCGTTTATGTTCTCACAATACCGAGTCCAGAAGAGAAGGAAGATAAGACCATAGAACAGTCTCGGGAAAGGATCAAATGGGAGAACGACGACTACATATGTCGAGGCCATATTCTCATTGCGTTGTCAGATGCTCTGTTTGATGTCTACCAAAACTCAAAAATGACAAAGGAACTTTGGGATGCACTATATGCTAAGTATCTAACAGACGATGCAACAAGTAAGAAATTTCTTGTTAGTCAATTCATGAATTACCGTATGATAGATAATAAGTCTGTAATTGATCAGTTACATCAGATACAACACATCCTCAATTAGTTTAAAGTGAAGGATATGCATATGGATGAATCAATTGTTGTATCTTCTGTAATTGACAAACTCCCACCAACATGGAAAGATTATAAAAATGAACTCAAACACAAAACTGAGGATCTTACCCTTGATCAATTGGCCCAACACCTTCGGGTGGAGGAGGAGTCTAAACTCCAAGAGGGTAAGAATGATTCTTCTAAAGTTCATATGATGGAGGGAAATTCATTCAAACAAAGGAAAAGGCACAATTTCAAAGACGGTGACAGTAAGTCTTCCGGTAAATGGAAGAAGTTTAAACATAATAAAAGTTGATGGTTGATGGCATTGTGGCAAACCTGGGCATATGAAGAAAGATTGCTTTTCTTTGAAAGAGAAGAAATCTGGTGGAAAACAAGGAGCATTCGAGCCAAAGAAATCTGATTTCATTGTTGTTATCTCTGAGGTGAATATCCTTGAGGATGCTAAAGACTGGCGGATTGACTCTGGCGCAACCAACCATGTTTGCAATGACAAGAGATGCTTCACTGACTATGTTCCTAGTGATGATGGCATTGTTCTCTACATGGGAAATTCTTCTACTGCTGTCGTGAAAGGAAAAGGGAATGTGAATTTGGAATTCACTTCTGGCAAGACGCTAACGCTTACTAATGTTTTTCATGTACCAGAAATTAGGAAGAACCTTGTATCGGCTAGTTTGCTTAATAAGCATGGTTTTAAATTAGTGTTTGAGTCGGACAAGATTGTTGTGTCCAAGGGTGGTATTTTTGTTGGCAAAGGCTATGTTTGTAATGGGATGTTCAAGTTGAATGTGAATAGCACGATTGTTGTTGCTTATATCATTGATTCTATTTCATTATGGCATACTCGCTTAGGACATATTAGTACAAAGAAAATGGATTGTATGGTTAAATCAAATTTAATTCCTAAGTATGAGAATGACATGATAGATAAATGCAAAATTTGTAGGGAATCAAAGATAAGAATGGCATTCCCTGTAATTGAAAGAACAACATCTTTACTTGAATTGATTCATAGTGATTTTTGTGATTTTCATAGTACTCCGACTAGAGGCGGCAAACATTTTATGGCAACGTTTATAGATGATTATTTTAAATATTGCTATGTGTATTTGTTACATTCAAAAGATGAAGTACTTGAAAATTTTAAAGCATAGAAGTTGAAAACTAATGTGGAACACACATAAAGCGCCTTAGGTCTGATAGAGGTGGTGAATACCATTTTCATGATTATTGTGAATCAGTTGGCATAATTCATGAAGAAACTGCACCTTAAACTCCACAATAAAATAGAGTGGCTGAAAGGAAAAATAGGACTTTATTAGAGATGGTGAATGCTATGCTTAGCAATGCTGGATTAAGTAACGGTTTGTGGGGTGAAGCCATACTTACTGCTACTTATATCCTTAACAAAGTACCTCTCAAAAAGTCTAACATTACTCCATATGAGTTATGGTCAAAGCGGAAACTAAACCTAAGTTATTTTAAGACTTGGGGTTGTAAGGCGATTGTAAGATTGCCTGGACCTAAAAGAAAGAAATTAGGTAAAAAAAGAATTGAGTGTGTATTCCTTAGATATGCTCTACATAGTAAAGCATATAGGTTTCTAGTGGTTGAGCCAAATGATGTTGTGTCAATAAACACCATCATTGAATCTTGAGATGCAGTATTTTATGAAAATAGGTTTGACACAATTCCTAGGTTAAAGTCAACTAAAGACTTGGAATCTAACAATGATTCGGAACTATTACCTTCTACGTCTATAGAAGACAATGAGCCTATTGAGAAACAACACGAGGATAATGAACCTATGGAACAAGTTGAACTTAGAAGGAGCAAACGGGTTCAGAGAGAGAAAACGTTTGGTCCTGATTTTGTAGTTTATCTAGTTGAAGGAACTAGAGAGACTACATGTTTTCACAATGTGTTTTCACTATATGTGGAAACGGATCCATTGACTTTTGAGGAAGCAATGAAGTCACAAGATGATGCTTTCTGGAAAGAGGCCATCCAAGATGAGATGGATTCCTGTGGTGACTGAATATTCGACTGGCTCTTTCGGATCCTCTTTGCTTGTCCGGACGGTAAGGGGATGGTGCTTCGGACAAAGGGGGTCGCCTATAAGAGAAACGGTCTCACCTGCTTGGCTCCTGCGAGACAAAGGTTAGTGCCCACCGGTCGGCAGTGACCGAGATGGGCCTCCGATGGCTAAGTCAGTAACTGTAAGAAAAAGAGCAATAGGAAACTGAGAGTCGGAGAGCTGGGACCAGGATCACGTGAACAGTATCTCAATGGGGTATTTATAGTCCAACCTAACTTGATGCCAAAAGTGTAAGCATGTGATGCATATGGGGGGTCCCGGTGCTGACGTCAGTCTTATGATGTTTTTGGGCCGTTGGGCCGACCCGAGCTATGTCAGCAGCTATACGGTCAAGCCCCAGTGTGCCACTGTGCCGGAGGTCATTGTTCCCCGTCGCTGCCGATGGTGGACCCCTCCGGCATAAAACCGACCATCAGTGTAAGTTGTGCCTTCTCCTAGCAGGGAGTGGGCACGCAGGGCTTTCTTGACGTCCGGGCTGGATATGCCAGAGGTTGAAGGAGACCGCATGGCCGAGCCGGCTTGGCTCCTTCGGGTGTCCGGTAGATCTGATTCAGATGCTGAAGGGCACATAATGAACCGCCGGTTCTGTCATTCGGCTGCAGAGTAAGTTATACCGGAGGTCCGTGAGGCTGACGGTCCTGGATTGCTCCGTGAGAAGTGGGGATAGGGTCCGGATAGACGACTGGGTCCGGCAATAAGGATCCGACCCATCCCCAGTTGAGGTCCGGCTACCACAATAACCCCTCAATTCTTTTCAACCTGTTGGAAAAGATTGATCATATACTGCCGAACATCCCCTGCTCTTCCTGTGGCTGATCTATTTTGACTGGCCGGAGGCCTGGTTGCAGGAGGAAAGATCAGAAGTCTGGGACGTTGTGAGCACGCGCTGTGTTCGTCGCGTCAAATAGTAGTAATGATTGCTTCATAACCGTCATTTTTGAAAGGACATGTATCATCTTCTAATTGGATGGAGCGTCGGCGTGTGTGGATGGAGCGTCTAATGAATGCCTCCTCGGAACCAGCGCTCGTCGTTGATTGGACGATGATGCCGCCTCAATGATCGTGTGCAACAACTGTCTCTTCTGTCCCCCTCCTCCTATAAATATGAGGGGTGGGAGGCTCAAACTTTACCTCAGAACTTTTTGCTCCGCAACATTCCAACGGTCGATCTTCGGTCTTCAAACTTGTTCAGTCTTCCAGTCTTCGGCGGCTTCTTAAATCCTCATATATCATCCGGACCCTTCAAGTTTGCATTTTTCCTTCATTTTTTGTTCTGAGTGATTGCTTACGCGCCCAATGTGTATTACAAAGAGACAAGCCCGAAGCGTAGGGCAATGTGTGTAGCAATTTAACTCGGAGTACCGAGATTGATTCCTCGAGGAGCTTTGGGGAATTTTAATCACAGGGTATTTCTTTTTGGCTTTTTGATTTATGTGGCACTAGGACGCCAACCAAAGATTTGATATTCGTTGTTCCTTAACACTACTTTTGCACGATTGAGAGAATTTATCTAATTAAAAGCGGAAGTGGTCATGGTTGCGGTTTCCACAACTCTAGACCAAGTAGTGTCTCCGGAGTCTAAAAGATCGAGCGTGAAATGCCCGTAGGTTAACCTTAGAGATGGGTTGCATATTTTCCTCACATGGCATTTTACTAAGTCTAATGCAAGACATAGCATAAAGCATTAGTTGTGACAAGAGTTTGTCTACAACTACTCAAAATGTTAACATTACATTGACTTGGCCGAAAATACGAGAACCAAATGCAACCACAACCTAAGGTGTAACCTAGAGTAGGAGAACACTATAAGAGCCTAGAGCCATGGCCACCATGACCATGACCTTTCCCTAAAGTCTACTCACACATGTCTATAGAAAGATAGAAAAACACACAAGGAGAATGAGAAATGATTAAGAACAAATGCTTAAAATGAAGTAGAAAATTAAAGCACAAACTTACTTGAAACAGTTACAATGATACCAAATTAATAGCTAGGAGTTTTGCACAAAAGAAATCTGCCAGAAATCTACTTCTTCTTGAGAGCAAAAGCTGGAAAAATATGAACTAGAGAGAGAGCTAATGTAGAGTGAAAGCTAATTTAATTGTCCAAGACTAACTAATACTCTCCTACCAACATTCCATATAGTCCATACAAGAATATTCCTCCCCCAGGCCTGCAAGATGGATCAAACATAATAAAAATCGTGCACATGGTGCATTGGGAAACACTGGCACAAAACACAATGCTGTCAGAATTTTTGGTCTGCTAGCTGTCTGCACCGGTGCAAAGTGATGCTGCACCGGTGCAAAGTGCACTTGTTCAGCAACAGGGAATAGGTGCATCGGTGCAGGGGTGATGGTGCACCGGTGCAAACTTTGGAGTTAAGCTTCTGCTGAGATCTGGACTTCCCTGCATCGATGCAGGGGTCTTGTGCACCGGTGCAAACTCTGAAGATTTGCCACTGCTGAGTTTTGGCTACAGTTGCATCGGTGCATGTATGTTGTGCATCGGTGCAACGTCTGGGGAAATGTTTCTGCATAACTCTGCACCGGTGCAAGACTGATATGCATCGGTGCATATTCTCTCTGTTGAATTCTGCTCAATGGTGAACCGGTGCAGGACTGATATGCACCGGTGCAGAGGTCTGAAATTCTGCAGACAGCTTGGGTGAAGGGTGTCCTCAAGGTTGCGAAGGCAAATTTTGACTCCAACTCTTCCAGTGAAGATCGTCAAGCTTAAGAGGACAACTCGGAAGATGTTAATGGAGGCTTTGTCATCAATTCGTGCCTTTTGACCTGTAATCCTGTAATCACCATGAACTAAGCGCAAGCATATTATATCTCGTAAACAATCAATTTATATCGAAAGTACAAAGTAAAGGATCGAAGTTAGCTCGAATATGTTACCATATTCAGAGCTAATCAGTGATCCCTTGTCCGACCAGTGGGTGATCTGCCTGGTCCGACTGCCTGTCTGTCGGACTGTTGCCCTTTCGTCGGTGGGTAATGTATCCACTAGTGAAGAGTACGTAGAGTCGGCGCAAGCCCCATTTACGGGGATTTATCGCCCTCTAACTTCCATTTCTGGTTGTGTCCGGCAGAACGTGAGCACAAGATGTCGGATTCCAGTAGCACTTGATCCAGCTCTAATTCGGAGACTAACTCAGACTCCCAGTTCGGATCTTCTTCGTCTTCTTCACGACTGGTCGTCACAATCGTTGGTAGTGAAGCGCTGTCTCCCGAGCCACTGAATGTTGTTCTCCCAGCTGCTGCAGTTGAGGTGGCTGGAGAGGAGGTTGATGAGATCGTCGGACCATCCGGCAGGCGCCTCTGCCCCTACCTCCAATATTATGCCGATGAAGCCTTCCTGTCGGCTGACTCAGTGATTTAAAGGCGT
>NMUG010006785.1:0-12401 GCA_002855965.1 Monotropa hypopitys | reverse complement strand
TATAATGTGAGATATATGTCAATGGAAGAAGAAATATATATGTCGTAAGCTTTGTTGGCTTTGTCGTAAACTTTGTTGGATTTTAAAAGATAAGTAAGCTTTGAGACTTTGAGTTGTAAGCTTAGTTGGCTTTTAATATGCTGTAAGCTTTGGTGGCTTTGTCGAGTCTAAAATTGACACAACTTGATTTGTCATATGAAGAGATTTATGCATTGCTATCAATTAAGTCATTAATTGTGTTATTCTTTTATCAATTAGATGTTGGATTATGCTATGATATTTTGTATCACTGTTGATTACTATTGCTTTAATTTAAGTAATTTCAGTATTCTTATTCATTCCTGGAATTCTACTTCGGGATTACATCCTTGGTGTGCAAGTTGGTGCTTGCTAGTAGATGTCGTCCACTATCGGCCAGTATCAAGTTTAGCTTTATGGTTTAATTTTGTAAAGAAAGGATAAGTAAATATTTGGTAATAATAAATAAGAACTGAAGTTGTTGTGGATATTGGGTATTATGTAGCTTTTTTTGAAATATCAACGAATTTAGTTGCAGTTTAGTTTATGGTTTGTATCAAGTTTAAAATAATTTTTAATTTGGAGTTTTTAAAAGAAGAATTTATCTAAAGTTGTTATTTAAATTAAGAAATGAGAATTTGTGTGTTCTTAGTCCATCCTAATCTAAATTTTTGGGTCGGGTTGTGACACACAAAGCCCGTCTCATTGCAAAAGGATACAAGCAAGAATATGGCATCGACTACAAAGAGGTTTTTGCTCTAGTTGCGCGGCATGATACCATTCGGCTGGTGCTTGCACTAGCAGCACAAAACTTATGGCCCATCTTCCAATTGGATGTAAAATCTGCATTCTTACAAGGCAAGTTGCTAGAAATCAGTCTATGTTGATCAACCTCCGGGGTACGTGCAGCAAGGGAAGGTGAACAAAGTGTATAAGCTGAGAAAAGCTCTTTATGATATGAAACGAGCTCCTCGAGCTTGGTACAGTCATATCACTGCATATTTCTCAAGGTGAGGCTTTCACCAATATCCATATGAGCATACTTTGTTTGTTAAATCAGGATTTGATGGTAAGTTGTTAATTGTATGGTTATATGTGGAGGATTTAATTTTCACTGGAAGTAGTCGTGTTATGTTTGATGATTTCAAGCAGTCAATGATGAATGAATTTGATATGACTGATCTTGGATTAATGCATTACTTCCTTGGCTATAAATTAGCACAATTTTCTACTGGGATCTTGATCTCGCAGAAGAAGTATGTTCAAGAGATCTTGGCAAGGTTTGAGATGGAGAATTGCAATTCAGTTGGCACATCGGTAGAGCTTGGTCTGAATCTTACCAAAGATCATGAATGAACGAAAATTGATTCGACTCTCTACAAGCAAATTGTGGGGAGCCTTATGTATTTGACCGGAAGCAGACCAGATATTACGCACGGAGTTAGTCTCATCAATAGATACATGGAAATCCTATAGAGTTGCATCTACTTGCTGCCAAAAGAATTCTCTGATACTTGCAAGGGACGGCTACTTTTGGCATTCTTTACAAGAAGGATGACAATTTTGGCTTATTTGATTTTACTGATAGTGATTATGTGGGTGATCAAGATGATACAAGAAGTACATCAGGCTATACATTTGTAATGGGATCGGGTGTTGTCTCTTGGTCATCAAAGAAGCAACAAATTGTAACTTTGTACACCACTGAAGCTGAATTCGTCGCTGCTGCGGCGCGCGCATCTCAAGCAATCTGGTTGAGGAGACTTCTTGAAGAGTTGGGCTTTCATCAAGAAAGTCCCACAACGATCTACTGTGATAGCACTTCAGTAATCACGCTTTCGAAAATCCAATTCTGCACGTGAGAAGTAAACATATTGATGTGCGGTATCATTTTTTACGGGATCTCTCACAGGAACCATTAATCTTATTTTTTTGCAAAAGTGAAGATCAAGTTGCAGATATTATGACCAAACCCCTCAAGTTGGCCACGTTTGTGAAGCTGCGGAAATTACTTGGTGTTTGTTGAATGGAGGATCCAGCTTGAGGGAGGGCGCTGCAAGGTTACTCGGCAACAAGCAAGCTAAGGACAAGTTGTCGGAGGGGCTGGACTAGTGAAGAACTCTTTCTAAACTGATTGAGTGTATAGCACTCAGTTTAAGGGAGGGTGTTAAAAATTTTGGTTTATTTTTTGTTAATTTAGTAAGTCAGTAGTTTGTTCTAGTTTTTTGGAGTCTATTGCTTCACCTAGTTTGTAGGAGCCTTAGTAAGAGTTTCAGTAGTTTGTTATCAGTAATGTGTTACAATTATGTTCCTAAGTTTTTGGTTGAGCTGTGAGATGGTTCCTACGCTAGTGGGAAGTTAGTTCATGTAATATTTAAGCAGTTGAATCTACTGAATAAATTACTTCACTTTTTGCAATTTTTCTTGAGTTTATAATATACCCCATCATGGGGAGTCAAGCTCCTCTACAATCCAATTGTCTCTACAATACATATCCAAGGGCTAGGATTAAAACTATTTTTTTTCTATTTTATATTTTTTATATTTTTCATCTTGTTTCAAGGGTTAGGATTAGGATTGTAGGCCTCTACAATTCATTTGGAATTGTAGAGGAGCCAGATTCCATCTTCGGAGTTTAGTTAGGCATGGCTCGGATCAGATCATAATTGCACAAAAACAAAAATTCAAAAGCATGACAATTTAAGTTGAGTATTATTAATCTGTCTATGCACACAATTTTTTAAAATAATTCAAAATACTCTAAATACCAAATTAAATTTTTACCAAAGTAGCCCTAAATATCGGGAGATGAAAATATCAAAGCGCTGAACCTCACTTGGGAGCATCTCATACCTCTCTCTACTTAGGGATGACAATGGGGCAGGGGTGAATACTATAATATCCACGTCCAATCTACGAACTCCTTCTCCTCCTCCTCCTCCATCCCTGCCCCGATCTTCAACAGGGACCGATTTGTGATATCCATCTCCAATCCGAAAGGAGAATGAGGATCCCCAAACGGGAAAACGGAGATCCAAATTCAATATTTTTTTTATAAAATTACTATATGAAAAATTCATCTCAAAAAATTCATTTCAAACCACAAACCAAAACCTCTTAAACATAAAAGTTTATCATCCAAAATATTACAATACCACCAAAAAATAAAATTACACTTAATAGTTACTTAAAATCACAAATTAAAATGTCTTAACACATAATTAAATAAAACAAAATTAAAATGAACCAATATATAGGAACGAGGCAGAGACAGGGTAGGGAGGGGGAGGGGAACAGGGCAGGGATGTGGATGAGGTGGGGACAGGGTCGTACCCGCATCCAAATTCATCCCCATTTTTTAAAAAAAAATCTCCGAATCTAACCCGATCCCCGAAATAATCCCCGAATTACCGATCCAAATGGAGCAGAGAATGGGACGGGGAGAGGCAAGTTGGAGGACATTGACATCCCTATCTCTACTACTCTATTTTGGAGTTGTAGAATAAGAATCTATCTATTCACTACAACTCCAATTCAAATTCATCATTTTCATCTTTACAATTTCACATATTTTTTCGCAATTCTTTACATTTTAATTTTTAATTAAACATAATCAATATTTGTCTTATTTAAAAAATCTTAACAAATTATTGTCAATGGTATAAATTTTATAAACATTAAATTCACTTAATAAAAAGCAACATTTGTTTTATAAGAATACATCAAAAATGTACAAAGAATATGGTTGATATTAAAATTTGAAGTTAAAAGGCAAAAAGAGTATAAAGTAAGAAGCACCCTCTATTTTGGAGAAATGTACCTAATATGCATCTTGCTCTAGAAAAAATGTCAAAGTGCAAAAAGTCCAAACCAAGGCAAATCTGCATTTTGACGGACAACAACTAAGAATGTACAAAATTATTTTGGACCTGCTGCAGTGTTACAATCCCAGAATTTTGATCTAAAAAATGTCCCAGAATTCATAAATCAATGATCAGGATTCACTTGTGTGTGTGGCTTCCTGACCATTGATTATGAATTCTGAACATTTATGGCATCAAATTTCCGAGTTTCCCTTCTGGAAAGGAAAACAGATTACACATGGTTTGTCTAATAAATGCATCTTTTCTTTCTTTACCCCTTTTTTTGGGTACAGTTAAGAACTTGAATAACATTTGGAAAGAGTTCATAATGAATGCATCTTGAAAGCATACAAACATATTCATCCCTCCTTTAAGAAAAATGCAAATCAAAATTAAAACTAAATTACAGAAAATTGATCATCAACTAGTTCCCACTCTAAATGCCCTATCACCTTTCTTCTGAGTTGAATTTGTTCCAAGCTGCCTGCAGAATATTTGAGAGCAATTAAAGTCAGTGTGTCAAGGCAAACGTTTGTTGGTGCTCTGCTTAAATGTGTATCCTAAATGTACACATTGAATCTGTGTTTTGATCTTGAATTTACGGGGAGAACCGCAAATGAATTGCAAAAATATACACAATTATCCAGAGTTCCAATCCATAAATAGCTTCAGAAATTCAATATTCAAACACGGCTTATAAAGGAATAAGATACGGCCCAAAACTCCGACCAACACTTTATGAACATTTTCCCAAAGCTATCAGTCATCGAATAGTAACACCTTTTCTCGTTTGTTTGGAGTTTTTCCCAAAACGCCGGAGATGCTAATGGCATCTTTTCGGATAGGTAATTCCTATACTAGGTCATGACCACTATTACTTGCAAACTTGGGGCAAAGGGCATTGATAGAGTTAATCTAAATCGTGCTATAAAATGGTCAGGATGCAATAACACTTGCAAGGGAAGAGAGATCATGCACATACCTTTAGAAGATCAAAAACCTTCTCACATATATACTTCTGCTGAATGGTTGCACCCCTTTGCTGCAACTTATCAGGATGAACATGAAGAGTCGATTTCCTGTAAGCTTTCTTCACAGCAGTAGTTGTCACGATTTCTGTAAGAGGAACTGGTTGCCAGCCGCTATTGGTCCCAAGGATCTGCAAAAAAATAAAATCCAGTCAGCACCGCTGCTGTAACACGTGAACTAATTCCAATTGAAGACATTTCTTTATATTCTGTGCTTAAATTTTAACCGTAAAATGGAGGTCAAAAGGTGACAGCAACATAGTGACTATTTTAAAAACCAAAGTAGATCACGCTACACAATACACCAAAGAATCCTGTTTAAATAGAAAAATAGCCCTCACTTTCATAAGTAACATACAATTTTCTCTTCCTTCAATCCCTTCTCAAACCACTTAGTTACTAAATGTAAAATTAAAGAATTGTAGAGGGAAGAATATACAATTCTAAACTGATATAGTCCCCCTTGCTGGGGCAATAAGCATTCATAAGTAAGGCAGATAATGTGTCCTGCATTCAGTATGGCTATAGAATCTCTTTCTAAAGGTGATTTGCACATTGGGAACGGCGCAAAGAAACAAATTCATCTGCCAAGACGATTAAAAATTAGGAAGACAAAGGATATGTACATATTGTAGGGTAGAAAGTAGTGCACGCAAATTCCCTTCCTTTCCAGTTGACCATCTCTTAACTTCAGCATCCAGAGTTTCTGCATATCTCTGCAATCGCAAATAGATAAAATACAGTAAGGAAACATGCAAGCAGTATTGCTAACTTCAGAATCTTTTGAAATAAGCAGTTGATAAGATAATTACATTTCTCTCGGCTTGCTCTTTCTGAGCAAGAATGTCACGCTTATTCTTTTCTGCAAGAGCTTTTGCCTGAAAAAGATTTCGAAAAAATCATAAAGTATTCTTATGACATGCCACAAACTTGTTCGAAATATGAACAGACGTAACATTCATACCGCTCGTTCCATGGTCCTTTGGTTTCTCTCTAACCTTGCCTTACGCCTCTCAGCTGATTCACCATTGCTTTCATTCAACTTCTGTGTGTCCTGCAGAAAATGTAGTCATCACTCAATTCACATGCAACTAAGTAAAGCCATTTTTTGATGAGCTACAGTGCTACTTCCTTCAACTTTCTAAAAAACTACTCTACTGGTACCAAAGTCATTTGTTGATGTAGGACATCACAACCATTATATATCTTAAACCTTCATCTAAGGATTTGGATCACAAAAATTTCGATAGGAGTTCCAATAAAAAACACTGATGGTGGCAAGTGGCAACTAATGGCTTTGCCATTTGAGGAGCCAAATTTGGCTTCAGAAATGGCGAAAAGCCATTCTTTTGCTTGTAAAATGGCATGCCACGGGAGTGGAAAAGTTGGGAACTGCTGACAAATAATAGCTTTGGCAAAGAGAAATGGCTAACCAATAGAGATGCTCTAAAGGGATTCTTTTGTAGATGCACAAGAATATCAAAAATAAACAAACGATAACGGAACTCACAGAAGAAGAAAAGCTCTGCCTCGTTCCGCTCTCTCTGGAAACACCAGAAATCTTTTCAGTGTTATATCTCTCTGCCTGCTCTCTCGGTCCAGATGTAGCCTTCTGTGATAATGCTTTCTCTAGCGCCCGCTCCCTAGCCTCCACAGTCGCTCTCTCCACTGCAGCACGTTCTACCCTAAGTTTGGCTTCCCTGGAAACTTTTTCAGCTGATGACTTAGTTGCTGCAGATGCCTTCTCAAGCTTTTCTCTGGCCTCGGTCATTACTCTTTTCCGCGATTCAGCAGTTGCTCTATCCACAGAAGCCCTTTCTGCCCTTTCCCTGGCTTCAGCAAATGCCCTCTCGCGAGCTTCACGAATTGCTCTTTCAACGGCCATTCTATCATTTTCTCTCTCCCTTTCCCTCTTGTATGCCTCATCAATTTTCCTGAGATAATCTTTTTTCACTTCTTTTTGCTCAGTTTCTTTGGTTTCCTTCTCTTCAACTGCAAGGGTTTTGGCAAGTTTATCCACATTCTTCTCTGTAAATTGCTTCGTATTGATCTCTTCATCTATTCTTAATGTTTTCTCTTCCACTGTGTATCTACTAGGCGGTTGAGATGGTTCTGTTTTCTTCCCCGTGTCAAACCATTGTTTTCTGACTCTTCTTTCATGAGTTGTGTCTATATTACTCTTGACAAATTCATCTATAATTTGGGGTGTCTTGACCTCTCCATCTATTCTTATTGTTTTCTCCTCCCCTTCGAATACACTAGTTGGTTGAGATGGTTCCAATTTCTTCCCCGTTTCAAACCATTGTTTTCTGACTCTTCTCACATGAGCTGTATCAAAATTACCCTCGACTTCTTCTGGATCTAAGACTACATTTTCATGGACTTCTCTCTCAGCTTCTACTGACGAATCACGCACCGGTACCTTAATATCACTTCCCACAGTGGAGGATAACTCAGAGTCCATTTCATTCTGGTCCGTTTGTTTAGCTTCAAAACTTGTGTCAGTTATAACAATATTCTCTGGATTATGATTGAAAAAAAGAGCCTCAAAGCCATTGCTCGTCTTATTTTCCATCTCAATGTGATCAACGACATCTCCAACCAGGCCACCAGAATTACAGCTCTCTTTCTCCCCCACCTCATTTCCCATTTCATCGCTCCTTTCATTCTCTTCAAAATACATATCGTGATCATTTTGTTTACATTTATGGACCTCTTCACTCTCAGTCACGCTCTCACCTGCTTCCCATTTACAAGCATTAATAGTTGCATCAAAATTCATCGTCACCTTAACAGCCTCCTGATTTAATTTTGTCATCTCATTACCTTCGGTCTCTCTATGTAAGTTGTCAGCTTCTTCACATTCATCTACCAATATGTTCTCATTTTTAGCAAAATCATTGTTGTATTCTTGTTTCTCCTGACTTTCTTCTCTATCAAGGATGTCATTGAATCTCTTGTTACTAATGTCCAGTTCATGAAACTTGTCCAAATTCTTCTCATTGTTATCTCCGTCATGGGCATCTTGATGTTTCTTCTCCATGCTTTCCACCTCAAAGACCTCTTCATAACCTGCCCACAAAACAGGTGCCTCCAGTCCTTCATCCACTTCGTTCAGTTCACAAATCTTTCTTAGCCCGTTTCCACTTTCTTTCTCATAGAAATCTACCAACTTCTCATTTTGTGCCATGACAAAATGGTCTTCTAGTTTCCTCCCATTTTCCATGCACTCCTGGGCTTCATCAAGTCCCTCCACGCTTTTATTTGCCTTCACCCCCTGCGAGTCAAACTCCTCATTCTCCTTGAGGTCCAAAAACTCTTCCAACAACTTCTCATTTTGTTCCTCTCCAAGAATGTCTTCTAGTTTCACGTCATTTTCCATGCACTCCTGGGCTTCAACAAGTCCCACCTCGCCATTATTATTCACCTTCACCCCCAGGGACTCCAACTCCTCATTTTCCTTGAGGTCAAGAAACTCCTCCAACTTCTCATTTTTTCTCTCTCCAAAAATGTCTTCCAGTTTCCTCTCATTTTCCAAGCACTTCAGGACTTCAGCATGTACCTCCTCCTCATTATTCGCCTTCACCACCTGGGACTCAAACTCCTCATTCTCCGTGAGGTTAAAAAGCTCTTGAAGCAACTTCTCATTCTGTTCTTCTCCAAAAGTGTCTTCTAGTTTCGTCTCAGTTTCCATGAACTCCTGGGCTTCATTAAGTCCATCATTATTATTCGCCTTCTCCCCCTGGAACCAAAACTCCTCATTCTCCTTTGGCTCCAAAAACTCCACCAATTCCTTCTCAAAATTTCCCTGCGCATTGGAAGCTTTTTGTTTTCTTTTGGTTTCTTCATCCACTTGGGTATCTAACCTGTCAACATGCAGTTCCAAATCTCGTGTCTCTTTAAGTATATTTAGTTTTAGTACCAAATCCTCCAGTTTCCGAGCTTCTTCATCCACTTTCTTGCCACACCAATCTGGCTGCTCCAAGATTTCCTTCTCTATTTCCATGTCTTTCATCCCACATTCATGTGTATCTACGAATTCGATAATATTCTTTCTACTGCCCGCATGGTCACAAGGCAAGGCTACATTCCTGCACTCAACTCTGTTTTCCATTCCAGAACTCTGTCTCAGTGCTCCACAAGCTTCAGCTGATTCCCATTGGTTTCCATGTCTCTCTCGGACAACCTCCTTAACAATGGAGATCTCCTTTGCCTCGTTGAGGTCAGGAGCTACTTTGCCACTTCTCCGTGTCATTGCTTTCTCCTTTTCTGACTTGGAGAAAACTTGAAAGACAATGTCATCACGTTCGCTCATTTCCGTAGCATTCTTCTCTCTAATTCTGATGTCTTCTACACTGACTTTATCCTCCCTTCTGTCATTGATACCCAAGCCATCCTTGGAACTTGGCTTTGGAAACCTTTGAGTTCCGTCCTTCCGCTCCATAAATTGTTTTGCAATTCTTATACTAGCTTGAGCCGTCTCGAGTGCTTTTCTCAAAGCGGCTGCAGAAGCAGCTGCTGCTGAATTTACATCTAATTCCTCGTCCGAAAATGATGGTGAACAGTAACCAGGACCAGCTTTGGAAGCATTGTTTTGAGGAAGTTTAGATTCTGAATACATTGAACTTTTCGGCATGCTCTTATTACTGATTAAGTTAGAAGGCACACTTGAAGGTGATGACATTTTAGAGGAATGTGTCTTGGATTCATTAGAACCGAATGACTTATCACGTGAATACAATTTATTCCCACTAGATTGATTTTCAAATTTGCCTGTACCATCAGAAGTTTGTTTCTTAGTGGCATTCGCATAACCTTTTGGAGGAGATGTCACGTCAACCTTTGGCAGGGGTCCAGATTTATCTCCTTCGGTCTTCTGGAGAGGATTGTCATCAACGAAACAAGTAAATCCGGGAACAGAAGGGAGTTGAGCTATACGCGTTGTCACATGCTTCCCATCATTGCTTCTTGGGCTGGTTTTATGATAAGACATATTAAACTGCTTAACACCCTCAAATGACTGATTAGGCGATTCATTTTGGAAAGTTTCCTCTCTAAAATGATTTAATTGGTCAGACCCCTCAGAATAAGATACTGTTTCAGCAGGAGTCCTACACAAATAACAAGAAGTTAATCCAACAACTCAGATTCTTTATGCTGTAGTTCTATCAGGGAGAAGAACTTAATAACACGGGGACAAAAAACAAGTGCTATGATACACAAATGGGAACAAAAGTGTCATCAGAAAGAAAATCTAATGATTTCTCAATTCCTTTCCATCATTGGTGATTTTTTAAAGGAATTCCTCTGACGGAAAAATGACCAAATTACATGAATAGCGCACATTCAAGAAAGCCACAGGAACCGCTAATCAAAACAAGGAATCATAACTAGCCGGAGAGGAGGATCCTCGCTCCATATGTCCCTCCCCCCTCTTTTCTGCAATCTTTAAGGATTATTCAGAGTAACTGTTTTTCTTGTAATTAAACTGGGGGAAGAATTGGTAACACATTCAAACCTCCAATCAAATTTCCCAAATGCGGTAAAAGCACAATTGCAGCTAAAACTGATTTCTTGAATCCTGCAACCTCCCTCCACCAGTTCTTTGTCGGAATCCCACCAGTAACGCCAAATCCGCGCTCCTTTTTTACTTTATATTTTCACTTTAGAAACAACCAAAAAATAATTCCAAATCCATGTCAGTTATATTCGGTTAGTGGTACTAAAGTGGGATCAACTGCTAGTACATATCAATAAATTCCTGCATGGCTTTTTAAAATTTTCCCATTTCCGGTTTTCAACGACCATGTGGTTGATGTTTAAGATACGTAAGCAATTTTTGTGAAATCTAGAAGATGAATCTTACATAATTCATTCCTTTCAACTCAACAAATCTACTAAGCAGCATTGTATACACATAAGTCTTCTTACCAAATCCAGCTGCCCAAAGTAACTAATTATAGAAATCTCAGACCTTCAATTTCATTTCTTTTGCTACGACTTCTCAGCAACTAAAAAGCAAGAAACCTCTCCTTTTTCTATTTGATAAGTTAAGATCAGGAAACCTCGTACAACAATAGCAACACCATTTCCTTTTGATAAGCAAAACAATAGCAGACAAATAACAGAGACAAACACATCGTCATAACAAAAGCAGAAGCCTTCAACTTTCACATGGAAATGCGAAATTCATGCTCGAATAAGAACAATGACAGCATATCTAACATAAACAGAGAGGGGAGAGAGAGAGAGAGGGAGACTAACAAATAACTTACCTTGCTCCGACAGAGAATTTTTTAGCTCCCTTCGGTTTTGCAAACATTTCCTCATACGAAACACCTAAATCACAGTCGCCAAACCCTCCGAAAATCTTAGAGTAATCGAGCTTCGAACTCCGAGCATCAGCCGAAACTCTGGCTTCATCAAGAGCCGAAACATCAAGAATCGGAATGGAAGATGCACGGGAGGCACCGAAAATCTCACCGTAGTCATCGATTCGAGACGAGTACGCCGGGCCTCCGAACCTCGACACGCCGCCGGAGAATCCGCTGTCGTAAACGTGTTTGTCGGAGAAGCTATTATTACTCGCATTGGATAGCTTTTTTCTGAGGAAGGGACGCCGCAGAGACTCCATTGATGAGAGCTTCTTGGTTGGTCGGTCGGTGATTTAGGTTTTACGCTTTCGTCTTCGTCTCGTCTTTCTTTGTTTACTGGTTGCAGAGAATATCTGGAGGAGCCAGACGGAGAGGAGGAAGTGTAGAAAAATGGCGTAGAAAATTATTAGGTGTGACGGGATGCACCGATTGGTGACGGCTGTGGCCAGCTATCCCGGCTTTCCACATGAATAATTCTAAGTCATTCAAAAACTTTAAAAAATAATTTAAGTAATTTTATAAAAAAACGTTTATTAGAATAATTTTGTATACTGGTGGTATACTAGTCTTCCTACTGATCCAAGAAAAATCTATAAATTGTGCTACGAACATGAAAAAGTAGGATATTCGTGGTTTGATGTCTGTTATGATTTCGATATGATTTTTTTATTCTGTTATGGATATGATTATATTTTTGGTAATAATGTATTGTTCTATCTTTTTTCATATTTATGGCATAAAATATGTATTTATGACATATGTTACTCTCATGGACAAAGGCCTACATATAACATCGAGCAGATCTCAGCTCCAGTCGAGCTCAGCTCCCCTTCACTCCAGTCAGTTGCACAGTGCACAACAGATGCCGAGCTGCCAGATACCGAACTACCACATTTGTCACACTGTTTCATGGAACTTCAGCACAGCCCGGCCAGTCCAGTTCTTCTCAGTTCAGCACGGCAACCCATGCCAGCACGGCCTCAGCAGCTGCACCTCAGCTCGGCAGTACTCACGCACTGCTATTGGAATGAAACCACACGGGGACCACCCGACATCCTCTGACATTATGTTATTACTTTTCAGATTCTATTAGGGATTGTACATTTGTAATTATTTAC
>NMUG010006784.1:0-12401 GCA_002855965.1 Monotropa hypopitys | reverse complement strand
CTGGTAGATTGGCATGGTTCTCCGGAAGTTTAGGCTTCTTCCCTTTTTGAGATTTCTTCAAACCCTTCTTGAATGACTTGCAAGTTAGACTAGCATGCCAAAGTCTACACCAACAGATGTTAAGCTTGCTTTTCATCATGACAATCCAATTTATCATTTAACATTCAACTCAAGCAATTTACAAACTTAACATTGAATTTATGCAAAAGTTATAGGAGATGATGGCTATGATTTGCACATTTGAGTGCCAATCACTAGTCAACTGAGCTCTAAACGTGTCAGACTGAACCTGCGACTGAGTTGTCACATCGGTCAGGTGGCTCATCAGTCCGGATGAGACCTGACTCTGCAGCCCGGCAGAGTTGCTTCTGCGCAGTCATTTGGGTCCGGATATGGGCTGGGCTGGTCGACCGAACCCGAACTGAACCGGTCTGATCCACTAATTTCCGGATGGGCCTTAATTGGGTTTCCTAACTTGTTTTTCTTGTGGTTTAGCCCCTATCGATTATTCTTTGCTAACTTTAAACCCCAAAATTCATTTTGATGTCTATTTAGCCTTAAATGAATTTCTGAAAAATTATTAAAAAATTTAGAAAACATAATTAAAATAATTAAACTTATTTGGGGCCTTAATTATTGGGTTGGGGTCTCACATCCTCCCCACCTTTAAGAAGTTTGGTCTCTCAATCTTAAACAGATTGCATAAAAGATGAAAGGATGAAATTTTATTCCGAATAACCGCGGGTACTTAAGACGCATATCGCTCTCTTTCTCCCAAGTGGCTTCGTTCCCTGACTGGTTCTCCCACCAAACTTTGACTAGTGGAATGACTTTGTTTTTTAGCTGATTCTCTTGTCGGCCTACGATCTGAACGGGTCATTCTTCGTATGCTAGGTTCTTTTCAATCTCGATGGTTGGTTAGGCTAGAACATGCATTGGGTCTGGTATGTATTTCTGGAGCATAGATATGTGAAACGCGTCATGGATGTTGGCTAGTTCCGGGGTTAGGGATAATCGGTATGCAACTGGTCCAATCCTTTCGAGAATCCCAAAAGGTCCAATGTAGTGTGTATTGAGATTTCCCCTCTTCCTGAATCTGATGACACCCTTCGTGGGTGATACCTTCAAGAATACTCTATCTCTTTCCTAGAATTCTAGATCCCTTCGATGACTGTCATCATAGCTCTTTTGCTGATACTGAGCTATCTTCAGCTTGTCTTGAATGAGCTTGATCTTTTCTGTTGTTTCCTGAACGATTTCTGGTCCCGTTGGTGTTGTTTCTCTAACTTCAGTCCAACATGCTCGTGATCTGCATTTCCTTCCGTCCATTGCCTCGAACGGTGCCATCCCAATACTTGCTTGGTAGATGTTGTTGTAGGCAAACTCTGCTAGTGGTAGGTGTTCCTCCTAACTTCCTTGAAATTCCAACATGCATGTTGGTAAGAGGTTTTCTAACGTTTAGATCATTCCTTTTAATTAGCCGTCTGTTTAAGGATGAAAGGCAGTGCTGAAGTTCAATGTTGTTCGCATTGCCTTCTGTAATGACTTCCAAAATCTGGATATAAATCAAGGATCTCTATCGGAGGTGATTCAAACTGGCATCCTGTGTAGTCGAATGATCTCTCGTAGATAAGTGGATGCCATTTGTTCCATTGAGTATGTGTTCTTGATCGGAATGAAATGTGCTGACTTGGTCAAACGATCGACTATGACCCATATCACATTGTTACCCTTGACTGTTCGAGGAAACCCTATGACATAGTCCATCGTGATGTCTTTCTATTTCCATCTTTATATCGGTAGGGGTTGGAGTAGTCCAGCTAGCTTCTATCGTACTGCTTTGATTTGTTGGCATTCGAGGCATCGGTCGATGTAATTGGCTACGTCACGCTTCATGCCCATCCACTAGTAGGATCTCTTGAGGTCTTGGTACATCTTCGATATTCCGGGGTGAATTGCGAATTTTGACTTGTGCCCCTTGTCTATGATTCTTCGCTTGATTTCTTCTTGGTTGGGCACATATATCCGATTTTGAAACTTAAGGAGGCCTTCTTGTATGGTGAACTTGCTTCCTGATTGGTCTTTGGCACTTTCTTGGATTTTATGTAACTTTGAGTCGCTTGCTTGGAGGGTTTTGATTTCTTCTATGATGGAGGGTTCAACGATGATTGTTGCGAGATGTGCTAGGCATGAGTGGTCTTTTTTTCTGCTGAGGGCATCGACTACTACGTTGGCTTTTCCAAGATGGCATTGAATGTTGAGATCGTAGTCTTTCATAAGCTCGAACATCTTTGTTGTCTTAGGTTCAGTTCCTTCTGCGTGAAAACATACTTCAAGCTTTTGTGGTCGGTAAATATATCGCAAGTAACTCCGTAAAGGTAGTGGTGCCATATATTGAGTGTAAAGATTACTGCTGCAAGCTCCAAGTAATGTGTTGGGTAGTTCTTCTCGTGAGACATTAGTTGTCATGAGGCGTAAGCGATTACCTTTCCAAATTGTATAAGGACACAATCTAGTCCTTTGTGTGAAGTATCGCTGTAAACTGCAAATCCTTCTTCTCCGCTGGGTAGGGCTAATACAGGTGCAGTCGTGAGCCTTTATTCAATTCTTGAAAGCAACCTTCTCTTTCTTCGGTCCATACAAATGGTTCTCCTTTACGTGTTAGCTCTATCATAGGTACATCAATCTTTGAGAAGTCTTGGATGAAGCAGCGAGAATAACCGGCAAGTCCTAAAAAGCATCGGACCTCCGTTACTGACGTAGGTGCTTGCCAAGTTGTAATTGCTTCTATCTTCTGTGGCTCTACTGGGATGTCATATTTGTTGATGATGTTTTCAAAGAAGTGAACACTCTATAGCTAGAATTCGCACTTGCAAAACTTTGCATACAACTTTTCCTCCTTCAGAGTTTGTAGAGTGATGGATAGATGTTTTGTGTGCTGCTCTTAATTCTTTGAATAGATAAGGATGTCGTCAATAAATACGATCACGAAATCGTTGGGGTAGTTGGTGAAAATTCAGTTCATTAGGTCCATGAATGCTGCTGGGGCATTGGTTACTCCAAAGGGCATGCCTATGAACTCGTAGTGGCCATAACGAGTATGGAAGGCAGTCTTCTCTACGTCTTTGGTTTTGACCTTGAGTTGATGATATCCTGAGCAAAGTTCAATCTTTAAAAATACTCAAGCTCCTTGCAGTTGGTCGAACAGATCATCGATTTGAGGTAGTGGGTACTTTTTTTTATGGTGACTTTGTTCAGCTCCCGATAATCGATACATAATCGCATAGTTCCATCTTTCTTCTTGATGAACAGTACTGGTGCTCCCCTAGTGATGAGCTAGGTCGGATGAAACTCTTGTCGATCAATTCTTGTAGTTGCTTCTTTAATTCCTACAATTCTGCTGGTGCCATGCGATATGGGGTTTTGGAAATCGGTTGCGTTCTTGGCATGAGGTCGATGGAGAATTACATCTCTCGGTCAACGGGCATTCCTGGTAGATCTTCCGAAAATATTTCGGGATAGTCACGTACTACTAGGATGTCTTCTTTTGAGGTGCTCTCAGATTCGGTTGAAGTGATGCTGTAGAGATACCCTTGGCATCCTTTCTGTAGGAGACGATGGTCTTTGGCATTGCATGCGAAACAAGGAGGTGAGACAACTCCTTCTCTCTTAAGTTAAGACTCCCCACCTTTAGGTTCAACGAAGGCGATGGACTTTCCAGCGCAGTCAATCTTGGCATTGGATTTGGACAGCCAGTCTATGCCAATAATAACATCAAAGTGTGCCATGCTTAGGGGGATAAGGTCTATTGATGACAAGGCTCTATTCATGGATGTCACACAATCACTAAGAATCATAGAACATAGGATGTCTTTACTCATAGGTTGAGCCATGAATAGATCATTCCCTAAAGGTTCGGGATTCTTGGGAATTTTCTCCGAGTGTGATTTCGAAATAAACGAGTGTGTGGATCCAAAATTGAATAAGACATAAGTAAGAATATTGCAGATGAGGATTCTACCTACTATGACTCCTTCTTCGTTGCAGGGATCTCCAGGGATGAGTGCAAAAGCACTTCCTTGTCTCTAGTTGTTTTTACAATTTCCTTGGTTATTGAAGTTGTTTCTGGGGGCTCCAACAGGTACGGTGTTTGCTCCAGTTAACTTCGGGCATTGTTTCTTATAGTGCCCACTTTGACCGCAACTGAAACAAGTGTTTAAAGTCACTCTGCATTCTCCTGAGTGCATTTTTCTGCAAATCGGGCATTGAGGTATTGGATTCCTTTCTTCATTCCTTCTTCCTTGGTTTCCTCCAAAGTTTGTCTTCTTGGGGTGGCTGGCTCCTCCTTGATTCTAATTTTTTCTCTTTCTTGATAACGTCAGGTTTCGTTCACATCTTGTTCTACTAGGATGACTCTATCCAACACATCGGCGTAAGATGTTAGTTGAAGGGGAGGAACGACTCTTCGAATTTCGGGCCTCAATCCATCTTCAAAATGCTGGGCTTTTATCTCGTAGGTGGTTATGAGGTACATGGCATGCTCCACAAGGTTGGTGAATTCTGCTTCATACTCCGCCACAGTTGTTGCTCCTCTTTTCTTCAGATTCTCAAACTCCATATGCTTTGCAAAAGTTCAAAAATATCTAATCCTCTAAGCTAATCCTCTTCGGTACCTGCAAAGAGTTTTAGAAAACACATAAGCATAAAGCTAGAATGAATCAAGACATGCCAAGGTTACTAGTTTCTACAGATAAACAATATTAATTATCAAATCAGTTTTCTTTCTTTTCCAACATAATAGATGAATGGCTCATTAGCCAATACTTGTAATTGCGTGTGATTGATAGGTCAAGTCTATGGTCTTCTTAGATGTCCTTCAGCACATAGCTTACCTTTGTTTGCATATTTCCATTTTCCATTTCGGATTTCCCGACATGATTTTATCATGCTGCTCTTCACAGTACTAGTGTTTTAGGGAGCGACCCTAATTAGAGAGATGGCGTGATATCACCCGTTGATCACCTGGCTAATGATCCCAACCTTATTACCCCCACCTCGCCAGTTTCAGACCCCACCCCTGGCGGCAAGCTGATCGTGTCACCATTCATACCATTCCATCATAAAACATCTTTCCGTTTTGCCAATCCATGGTAATAAAAGAGTGCATGCTATTTTTCTTTTTTAAAGAGATGAATATAATATGGTGAAATGCTCACTAGCATAAATCGTACAATTTGAAATGTTAGCATGCTTTAAATTGTACGAGTAACAAGGGCATATAGAGATTCACCTTTTTCTTGGTATGATTTCCTTTCAAACTTCCTCCTAATCACCTCAAATCTGCCAAGATATCATAATAGATTATTTCTAAGTCTATACTAAACTGCTTGACGAGTTGAGCTGCTGGACCAAACTTGGTCGGACTACTCCTAGCTGAAGGCCTGCTGTCCGGAGGACAGTGGCCGACTTGTTTTTTGGTCGAGAATAGACTTTATGGCCTTAAATTTAATCAGAAGGTTGTTCTGGTCATCCAGAAAGGTCTAATTGTCACTTGGCCGAGTAGTCCGGATGGTGTACTGGCCGAATATAGCCTAGCTAGTCTATGTTTAGTGAGCCGAAGGGTTCCTGAACTGGAGGATCCTATTATCGAGCTGCTGAAGTAGTAGGGGTGCTACTAAAAATGTTTCTCAAATTTATGTCGAGCAGACGAATAGAGACTATCGATCTCACAGAGAGCCGAGCTGTCGGAGGAACAGAAGACACTACTGGTAGTGCGGGAACTAAGTGGTTCGGGCTGTTGATCAGTCGAAGTATGTCGAAATGATTGTATAAGGGTTTCTGGGTGTTTTCCTGCCCACACCGAAGCTCAACCAAGCACAAATGACCAGAGCTTTTAAAGGACGGACTGGTCTTTCTACCGCGCAGCCAATAAGGGATTATTGATGGACTTGACAGTGCATAAATAGTACTTTGGTGATTTAAATTAGTCAAAAAGATTAATAGAATGATTATAAGGCCTTAGGACTAATTGTCCAAGCAACTGGTCATATAGCCGAGCTTAAAGGGCTAAGGTTCCAAAGAACGGACAGTCCCATCTGCTGAGCACAAGTGCTCCGGTAAATGGGAGTTCGGCAATACACTAGAATGAGTCAGTGATGTTCTGTTATAGTCCAGGCATACATGTCGAGCTAAAATGAGTTCAGCCGAAGGGTCCAATGGGTAGTTCGGACTAGTTGGCTAAGTGCCGAGCACTAGGCATTTCTGTTGAGCTAAAGTTTAGTGCGGACAAGTCCTTTGGTGGACTTGTCGAACAAGAATGAGAACAAGACTTGATTAAAATCATTACCGATTGACGAAAACATTACCTGAGTTGAGCTCCTGGTCTCCCAAGTGGTTTGGCCGAGCTGGTTACTGTCCGGAGGGTGCTGAATTGGACAATGTATATCTCCTGGATTGGAATAAAAGTGATCCGGGGAGTTTAGAAGGTTGCCGAGGAGTTTAAGGGTGGCCAGACAAGTGTTCTAGAGCTTGGTTAAGGTTTGCCGAACAACAAACTGTCCAGAGGGATGACTTTCTATCACTAGAAGCTTTGAATGCAAGGAGGGAGAGTTGGTGTGGACTTGAGTGCTGAGGGATGGGCATATTTATACTAATCCGGAGGTTTAGGTAGAATTTAATGAGATGGATTGACAGATCCTTAATCCCACCGAACTGCCACAGTGACCTATCTAATCCGGGTCAGACCTGCTAGTCAACTGAGCTCTAAACGTGTCAGACTGAACCTGCGACTGAGTTGTCACATCAGTCAGGCAGCTCGTGAGTCCGAATGGGACCTGACTCTGTAGCCCGGTAGAGCTGCTGACGTGCAGTCATTCAAGTCCGGATCTGGGCTGGGCCGGTCGAACGGACCCGAACCAAATCGGTCCGGTCCACTGACTTCCAGACGGGCCTTAATTGGGTATCCTAACTTGTTTTTCTTGCGGTTTATCCCCTTTCGATTATTCTTTGCTAACTTTAAACCCCAAAATTCATTTTGATGTCTATTTAGCCTTAAATGAATTTCCCAAAAATTCTTAAAATTTCCAGAAAATATAATAAAAATAATTAAACTTATTTTGGGTCTTAATTATTGGGTCGGAGTCTCACAGTTATCTCTATCACATAATTGACTAATACTCAATAAACTGTGTTTTAAGCCATCAACAAGGTATGCATTTTCTATTTGTGAAGCAGGGAGGTACCAATTGTTCCTTTGCCAATAATTTCACCTTTGCTATTGTCGCAAAAAGTTACAGTTCCCCCATTATGAGTAGATAAGAGTGAAAACCTCTCTTTTTTTACAGTCATGTGTCTGGAACATCCGCTATCAAGATACCATATTGGCTTTTGATCTTGTGCTCTTAAACTAATTTTTTAGCAAGGTGACAAATATTCTTAGGTGCCCATTTTGCTTTGGGTTCACTTTTACTAGTCTTTCTCAGCGGGCAACTAACATTTAATTGACCACTTTTACCATAGTAAGAACAAGTAGTGTGTTTCACAGCAGGATTTGTAAGAGGATTTGCAGGGGTACTAGAAACAAAGGTTAGACCTTTTAGAAGCCAATATCGGAGATGATGATAAAGAAGCCTCATATCCTAATCAACTACGATCACGGTGAGAACGTTGAGTTTTAAGCATGTCATCTAACATGTCTGACCCCTTTTTCAATCTTTCTTCATCAAATAGTTTCCTAGTTGTTTCAAGTAAGCTAGGCCTATTTTCCAGATTTTCAAGGTTGATTTTGAGTATCTCTTCCACTTGTTTTTCTTTTATACTCAATTTTCTTGTAATGAATTAACCATTGCCATTAAAGATTCCTTGTCGTTTTCAAGCATACATATATTTCTTTATAATTTTTGATTTTCTCCCAAAATTTTTGTAAACTCTTTATATAGGTTTTCATATGCAAAATGAATATCTTCATCTAACAGATCATCATTATCAAAATCAAAGTCAATAGAATCTTACAAATATACCTCCGAGTTAGAGAGCTCTAACTCATCAAACTCTCCTTTGATGTAGCGATAAGATCGCCTCCGGGTTGTTATACCTCTGTCTTGAAGCTCCAAGCTCTGATACCAATTGATAGTCCTGCCTAGAGGGAGTGAATAGGCTTTTTTTCAATTTCAACCTTTTAAAATGATAGAACAAAAACACAAGATTTGTTAAGTAAATTAAAGACAACAATAAAGTAAAGCAGGAGATAAAGACAGAGATAATGACACAAAGATTTTTTAGTAGTTCAACAATTGTTTAGTCCACTCTTCGACATGTTTCTTCTTGGGAGCATGTCGGTATCCACTATATAATATGTTTACAGAGATAAATGCAAATCTCTCTTCCTAACTATTACTTGAGCTAGGGTAACCTCACCAATAAGATAAACGCAAATCCTATCTTCCTGACCTCCCTTGGGCCAGGGAACACTCACCCAGGATATATGTAGATCCTAACTATGCTATACGCAGAGCATAGATTTTGCGGGACAAACACAAGTCCCGACTATACCAAACGCGAGGTATAGATTTTTTACAACGACCACTGTAAAACGATAATGAAAGCCTGGTGCCTAGATACTCTAGAAACTCTACCCGAGAGCGTTAGCTCTTTCCCACTAAGATCACACAGTGTATATAAGATCAAATCTCGCATGGGTAGGATATGTGAACGTGCAGTACAAGTGAATGGCTAAATAATAAAAACCAAGTAATGTGCTACAGTGAAAGAACACCCCTTGTCAAACTCTCTCAATAGATCAAAAGATATCGCCCATGAGAGTAACTCGAGTAGTACGACAAAGTTCTCTCGAACTCTATAAATATTGGTCGATGAAGATCAAGAGTCTAGGAAGATACTTATGTCTTAAGTACCTCCTAATATCCCAATAGCATTCTCAAGGACCCTAACTAGATATTACAAATAAAGTACATTAGGTTTTACAACTAAAATACACAGGCTGTAAATAAATCTTAACAAACTACTCTTCTGATCCTTGCTTATAGGATGTCCTTTCAACAAAGTATGCCCAATGTAAGCTCAAGTGTAGATTGCAAGCTCAAGTATTTCCTTCTTCAAATATAAACCCTGTGAAAGCTTAATGAAGGAACTAACCAAATATAATGTAAGCTGCAAAACAGAGGACTTGTTAACATAGTGAATTAAGCAAGATAAGAGCGACATGCATATCAATATATAGGCATTGTTTTTAAAGCATTTTCTCTTGTATAACTCTTTTGCAAAAATAGTCCTGTGATTAATATTCTAACAAGTGATGTAATAATATTCTAGCAAAGTAAACTAGTAAGCCATATCAAGAGTGAAGTATATGGGCAAGACATAGGCTTACAAAAACAAACTAGAATATACAAAATGTTCTTACCAACATTAAAGATAATCACAAAAGATCATACCATGAACATTGTGCTTGTGATTACCGTAGTCATCTTTCCTATATACCTATCTTGATTTCCACCCTTTGCAGTATCACATATGAATGAGGGGACAAGCCATTCCTTCTACCTTCTTCTTCTATAGACCTCTTAAAACTTAGGCATGTACTGCTTTCTCTCTCAAATAGATGAACCATTGAAGGAAATGAGAGATGAGACAACCTTTTCTCTACCTACCTACTATCTCTCTCACTCTCTCTTCCTCTTAAAGATTTTCCATTGAAGGAGTGGGAGAAGAGGAGGAGCTACTGGTGGTGTATTTGTTCTCTCAAAATGTGTTGAGGTGATAGAATACCAGAGTGTGTGATGGAGAAGTTCTTCTTACCAAGTTATGGTGTATCTTCTCCTGTTCTTTCATGTATCTCTCTCTTTGTGCCTCTCTCTCTCAGTCGAGTGGCCCTCCTTATGTAACTCTCCTTACCCTTTTATATCTTAGTCGTGTCTCTCTATCTATGTCTCTTTCTCTCAGTCGAGTGACCCTCCTTATGTATCTCTCCTTACCCTTTTACAGCTAAGTCGTGTCTCCCTCTCTATCTTTTCCTCTGAGACTCTCACTCAATATATCTAATACTTCAGCAAGCCTCTTAACATAAGACAAAGAAATGGGCAAAAGGTACAAGGTTTGGACAAGCCAAAGAAGCACACATGCCTGCATATTGCAGCCTATTGAATAACTCAGACACGAAATTACAGAGTGAAAGGGATAGCATATTACTTACCTCAGGTTTTGAAACAATAATTAATTTGGACAATTTTACACCCAATTTCGAATGGAAATCACTTTGACACATCAATATATTGTCTGAAGTATATCTATACTGATTTACTTCCGATCAATCAACCTTAAATCGCGACTCTCACAAGAAATTTAATTTTCACAATTCTGTGCAACTGGTGGCTCTACCGGTGTGAGCACCGGTGCCACCGGTGTCTGGCCTGGTGCTGCCCCCGGTGCCACCGGTGTCTGGCCTGGTGCTGCCCCCGGTGGATAGTGAATCTCCAAATCATCTTTTTCTCCTCTTGTATTACTAGAAGTTCCTTCTTCTATTACCGGAAATAGAGTTTGTCTAGGTTTGTTCTATCGGGAGGAGACTCTTAATCTATCAGAAATTCATGTCAACAAGGTGGAATTATGATTTCCCGATTAAAGCCTAACTCCTTTTCATAATGATGGCTGTGGTGACCGGACCTACGCACTGGGGAGAAAATTGTCATAAAACTTTACCTACGAGTCGGCCATACGGACCATCCAAACCGGAGGTTCCCGCATTGTGTCCGGCCATCAGCGTCCGGACCATCAGCGACTCACAGAACCAAGTGTAAGGGCACCGATCATAAGGTGTCCACGGCTGAAGGGCCCGCAGCCTGGCCGACCGCCAATGTCCGGGCAACCGTCCTCCGGTGACACTTTGCCACTGCTCTCGGCTTACTGCCAAACGAACCAGACCACCCGGAGGACTACCCTCCTGTCACTATCGTGGGGATCCGTCCGAGATGCCCCGTCCGTACGGTTCAACCCGGTCCACCAACCGTCCAGACCCACCCTTGGGCCCTCGACGTGCGGCCCACTCAATATTCGTGAGCCCCAAGCCAACATCCCCCTATAAATACCCCTCATGGGTACTGTTCACGGGATCCTGATCCTCATCCTGATCTCTGATCCCCGACCGCTACCGTCCGGCCTCCTTCGTTATTGCTTTATCTTCCCAAACAGTTGCTAACTTAAGCATCGGAGGCCCCGTTGGTAAAACCCCACCAGCGGGCACTAATCCTTGTTTTGCAGGAGCCAAACAGGAGGACCCCTTTGTTTGATTGCAGGGACCACACAAGCCACCGGACGAAACCGACTTCCCACATCCGAAGGCTCAGCAGCCGTAGAGAATCCTCCGGCAGAAACAGGTTACCACAATTGGCGTTCACGGTGGGACCGTAGCACCAGTATCAGTGGAATTCAGTTGTCTGTCCTTCTTTCTAGCTACCCTCATGGAAGACGGTAACACTACGCCGGTGGCCCAGGACCCCACTCTTCCAATCGGTCCGGCCCCACCTCTCCCGCAGCATATTTCCATGGGGCTTTTCTCCTCTCCGACCGGCCTTACGCCGGAGCTAGGATCGGCCTACGCTGTGGCCGTGGACCGGATGCTAAAAGAAAGAGACGCGGAGATCGCAAAGCTTCGGGAACAGGTGGCCCGGGCCACAAACGTCGCCGACTCCGCCTCACGATTCTCAGGACAGCAGCGGAGGAAGCGCAAATCAAGGGAAGACAGGGAGCGCAAAGGAAAGGGAGTGGTCGAAGGACAAGAGCGTCAGACGGACCACTCAGATGGCAACAACAGGCGCCCGAAGCGTCATGAGTCTGTCCATCTTTACATTTACGAAGGAGGGGAGTTCGTTGAGGTCCACCCGCAAGACTTCTGGCCGGAAACAGAGGACTCCTGTCAGCAAAGGGAGAAGCGACATCGCGACCGGGAAGAAAGGCACCGGCACCACTCTCCGGTTTCTAACGACGACCAAAGGGGGCATCGGCGCCACCGAAGGGACCACCATGCCGAGCATCCCTCTGGGCAGGCCCTTCAGGCTGTCGATGCTCGCCTGGAGCAGCTCAGTCTTTCCCCCTTCTCCGGAACCATCGACTCGGACATCCTTCCTCCTGGTTTCAGCTTGCCCAAATTCACCAGGTACGATCCAAAAACCGACGCCTACACCCACCTCATCTACTACAGACAGATAATGGCTCTTTACTCTTCAAGTGACGCCATCCTGTGCAAGGTCTTCCCTACGAGCCTTGGCACCTTGGGCTCACTCTGGTTCAACAAGCTTCCTTCCCGGTCAATCCGGAGCTTCGGAGATCTGGAGAGGACCTTCCTTGCCCGATTCGTCACTAGCGGCAAGCAGAAAAAAGAGGTCGAA
>NMUG010006783.1:0-12401 GCA_002855965.1 Monotropa hypopitys | reverse complement strand
CCCATTTTCTCAAAATAGTGGCATTCTCACGTCCTTTTCTTTCAAAATAGCTATTACTATAGGTAATAGTCCGTGCACCCTGTACACTATCACATGGAACTGCAGTCCCATTCTAACATGCCGTTGAACCGCAGCCCGACCTCGACATGGAACATATCACCGAACCGCAGCCCAACTTCAACATATTAAGGGGCGTCCCTCATGGCCATATAGGCACCAATTATCATCCACCATATCTTATATACATATCATATATAAATCACTTTCCAAAACTTCTTTCTCAAAAATGCCCATAGGCTATAATCTTTTCTCAAATTCCTTTCTCAAAATGTTTTCTCCAAACATTTGTCATAGGTTACAAACCCCTCAAAACATGCATATGCTATACACATGCAACATGTTATGTAACTTTCCATGAATTTGTGTAATTAATATAAAACAAAAGAGCACAAGTATTTAAAAATCAAGATGCTACATCCTTATACTCACCGATACCACTTAGCCAAGTTTCTCCTTACCTTTGTTTAAGGCGTCAATATTCTTCACGAGATTCCCTGTCAAAAACAACTAACAATTTAAGTGCACAATATATATAATTTGAACAAGGAACGTGAAATTTACTTACATGATTGACAATGATAAAATAGCCCCTATCCATGGATTATTACATACACCTCATTCCAAAACCATATAATTTATCCAAACCATACCCAACCACTAGGTTCACACTTGCGAGTTTATCAATAAAAATACATGAATACAATCGTCCATGACCCTCCTAGATCCCTAGGTTATCAATTATTTCGATTCATAACTACATGTATGAAAAACATCCATAAAACATAAAAAATAACTCAATGCTCACACAACTTTCTTATAGAATCTATAGATCCGGTCATGAGTATTAATATACTCAAGCATTAACCTTATATATAAACTAACCCTATGGATTAGAAGAAGATATAGAGAGATAGAGACTTCAAATAACACAAAAATCAAAGGACTTACCAAGAGTTTTAAGCCACAAGTTGGATAAATCACAAAACTTCACAATCTCCCTTCGAGGTGAAGATTTTTCTTCAATGTAGATTCACACTCTCTCTCTCTCTAGAGTTCTCTCTAGGTTATGGAGGCTCAAGATGGAGGCTAAAAGACACAAGTACAACCCTAATACGAATTAGGGTGTTTAGAAACTGACTTAAAGCGTAAAAGACCAAAACACCCTCTTTAAAACAGTTTTCGGATTTTTACTCAGCGCTGTAGGGTTATCGATAACCCGATCCATGGTTATCGATAATCCAATCCTCAGAATTTAGACTGGGACAGAAAAACTTCCGGTTATCGGTAACCTACCAACCATGTTATCGATAACCCACCTCTCGGGATTTTGACTGGGACGCCTCAAACACCCAGTTATCGATAACCATGCAACCATGTTATCGATAACATAGGCCGCGGGAATTTGTATGGGCGACAGTAAAACATGGTTATCGATAACCGCACTACCTGGTTATCGATAACCAAGTTCTCGAAAAAAATGGCTGGACCAAGTTTATTTCCACTACCTTAAAACCCACATCACTACAACACACTCCAAATCATTCAACACAACCTTATACGTTTCCCCAACACTCTAAACCTTAGATATTAGACCCAATCATTAAAAGCGCCCTAATTATTTTATGCGAAAATACTTAAAATAATTATAATTTAATTCTAAGGACATGGGTATTACAACAGACTACAACACAAAGGTGGGTTAGACACAAGTCTAAGCCCCAAATCATCCAACAAAACCCAACTCTCAACGATGGCACACCACCATTTATACTTCCACTACGATAACTCTAACTACCTCAAGTTACTAACTCAACTCTTTTCCACTCTCAAGGTGCAACTGGGCTACAGAAGAAATTTGTCACGCCCCGGATGTTCAAACTATTTTTTTGAAATGGAATAAAAGAATGATTATAATGAAACCATATTAATCAACCATCATTACAAAGGGGCCGTGAATAGTCAAAAGACATCTTTACAATTTCTTTACAATTGGAATACATTTGAGATTAAAGTACAACAATCACTTTATACAAAAACTTGGTTGCATTAAAAGACATTACAACTCTTTAAAATGAAAGGGGGTGCCCGTAAGCTACAAGGGGAAAGGAGGGGGAAAGCTATGGTGCTGAAATGAGATAAACATAAAATGCACCTCACTGAAAGAAAGTAGAGTAAGCCAACTCCAACTCCCACTGCAAGCTACCAAATAATGCAAATCTGCATAGAACTGTAAAAAGAAGGTTGAGTCATAAAGACCCAACAAATATGCACCTATCAAGTGCAAATGCAATTATGGTGACATGTGCAAGTGGTGTGAATCCATATGATGCAATCCCAAGCATGCCATCACTAAATAATCTCAAACACCACTATCCAGTCACTAACCAAGCCATGACGCGTAAGTCTAACCAAGACTTTCACCAACACACTTACTCAAGGAGAACCCAAGTCTTTCTATCCTTTCCAAGACGACTAGTAACAAGTCAAAACCCTCTCTTTACCAAGTATCCCTTTTTACTGCTCAATATAGGCAACACATACCAAAATAAAGACCATAAGAACCAAGGGTCCCAACCATAACTATGTCACGACGATATGGTAGGCTATCACATTATCTAGGGAGGACACTCCCAAGAACACAACCCATCTCTGGTGGTACTATTACCGACTATCGCACACAAGTTGCATCCAGTATCCAAAACCAATAGCTAATTCCACGACTTAGCTAAACATTAACGACTAGGTAATTCCACGACTTAGCCAAACATCAATGACTAACTAATTCCACGACTTAGCCAAATATCAACGACTAGCTAATTCCATGACTTAGCTTATTTCCACATGATTTACCAAACCACATTGGGTATTATCTATCCTTTCTTTTCCTCTATATACATATCTATATAGGTACATATTGGTGAATTGATTTATCTTGGTTTAATAATTTGTTCGACTCCCGACTTAACATCGCTTTGAAAACAAGTCACACGAGTATCGACTGCCTCACTAAATAAGGACCGGCTTACCATAACGCGGACCATCATTTGAAAGGGTCACATGAGTCTCAACGGTCCCACGAGAAAGGACCGGCCTACAACAAACATGGACTATCAAATTAAAAACTGATTTGAAAAACCATTAAGCCCGGTATCGATACAGTCTCCTTGACAAGTTCAAGGGTCGACTTACTCACGAAGTGCCACAAGGGATGCACTATCACACGAGGTGCCACGAGGAATGCACCCACTCACGAAGTACCACGAGGAATGCACTGTCACACGAGGTGCCACGAGGAATGCACCGAAGTACGAGGTGTCACGAGGAATACATCAACTCACAAAGAGCCACGAGGGATACACAATTCACTGACATTCGAAGACCATATCATTTGGTCACTAAGTCATCGAGTCCACTAATTTCTTATTGATTTTTGTTGGTTGTTTAATATAAGTGAATTGAGTATATTTTCGAGTACGAGTCAAAGGAGACGAATTCTCCGTTAAGGGCAATGAATTTGCCTATGAGAGACGAGTTCCCAAATCAAGGGTGATGAGTTCACCTAATCACTTCCACAACAAACATCGACAACCTAGGAACGAGTTCCCTAGTCTAGGGTGACGAATTCACACATTGATGCCCAATTCTCTTTACCACGGCATTTCACCAAACACCTATTGTGTACAAGTGCACACAAGGGTCCTAATCACCAAGGACACCTAATCCATAATCCAATTCCTCAACCGTAAACTCAAGGCCACACAGAAGGACCTATGCAAGACCTAGCCGTCTTAGTCAACCATGAGTCTAACTCATCGTCCGTAAACCAAGGGCCACACACACGAGGGACTAATTAAGACTTAACAATCCTACGGACTCTTGAATTATATATGTAAGCCACTCGGGCATTCTATCAAATGCCTAGCGGGTACAAGATCACCGCTCAATTCCACTAATTTGCACTCCTAGGACAAAACCTCCAAATTTTCATCAAACTCCAATAATTTAATTATAAGTCCTAGACATGAAATTGAGTGTCGCACATCCTCAAAATCCCCATGACTACTCCAATCCAATGCAAGGATGAGTTCAATTTCAATTTGTCAAACATGTCAAATTTCATAATTTCCAAAAACATTGTTTTTAATAAAAATCTTTGATTTTAATCTTGTAAATTAAAGGCCTAACATAACCACATAAACACAAGATAAGAGCATATTTACCTCAAGCTCCAACAATGGCGGAAACCCTAGCCGCAAAAATATCGGCACTGACGAGCCTATGCACAAACATAGAATGTCAAGGGGAATCAAAGTCTTCAAAGAACCATTAAGAGAAAACCACTACAAGGATGACTTACCCGAAAATTTTTAGGGGATGACTTCACCACATACGTTGCCGGAAAGCCCTCAACGAGGTGATCGACGTTAAACCTTGCAAGAACTCCATGGGATGCTCAGAAGGCCCCCAAAATCTAGAGAGAAGGAGGGGGAGCCATGGGAGGTAGAGAGAGAAGAGAGAATGTGTTTTAGGGTTAGGAGGAAGAAGGGTATATGCCCCAAAACTAGAATAAGGGCTAAATATACAACCCTAGGCAAAAAGGCCACAATACCCTCGTTAAAAACTGATTTCGCGCATTTTTGACGATCCTCGTTCGGATGGGAGACCCGTCGTACGGATGGCTACACCAATTCTTCCGGACGGGACCCATCCTGATCCGGACCAGCCCTCCTGAAGCTTTCACCCAAAGTTCTGCTCCCTCATCCGGAACCCCCACTATTCCCGTCCGGACGAGCAGGCAGAAAGTTGCCCAAAACTGCTCCAAATTCACCCCAGACTTTCTTAACGCATTCTAGGATCCTTCCTCAATGATCCTCAAGTTAAATTGATGTCCTAAGGATAACCCACAACCTTCCCAAGGTAGAAACTATCGATTTATCTTTTATAAATGAATTTAATTTCGAAAGGCGCATTTAGAAAATACGAGTCGTGACACCTCAACTGTGGTAACCAAACCAAATATGGGCCGTTGGGCCGGGTATTCGGAGCTGGCCTGTTGGGGGCAGGCCCATTGGGGCTGGAATAGGTTGACCGAACCAACTGGAGGGCCATTGGCCCAGCATTATACCGGAAGGAGTGTGACGGGTTAGCCCGGATGGCTAGCCCGTACACCGGGCCTTTTGATCAGGACACGACAGGGTCACCCCGACCCAGCAACACTACCGGTGGAAAATATATGTCCGGACCACTGTTATATACAATACAGTATGGTTCGTCCGGGTCGCGCATGACCTGTCAGGATGTTACCGGATCAATGGTAACACCGGGTATCTCTCTCTGGATAACCCAAAATGGAAACTGAGATAAGATCCCGGATATTGCGGCGGAATATCCGGGACGGTTACCGCAAATCACGCCGGACTAAGGGCGATGTGAGCAGCTTATAAATATCATGCATTGCAGAACGGGTAAGGGGTTACCTACTTGGAATTCCAACAGCCATTGTCTCTAAAGATCGTACTCTTAAGCACTCATCTAACTTAGGCATCGGAGAGCCTTTCCAGCATCCGGCGCCGGGCAGTTCTAACATTTTCTCTGTGATTGCAGGAGCCATCAGGCAGTCGTGTGGATTCGGATCTTGGATTAGCAACTTGGATCTCACGTACCGGAACCCACAATTGGCGACTCCGCTGGGGAAGAACAGCAATTACATCCTTGGTCTGTCACATCTGATTGCTAATGGCTCCCGCTACAACTTCTGGACAATGCAGACCAAATAACCATCCACCGGAGGACTTTGTCCTTCTACCCATTGATGGAACCCCCGCTGTGAATGTAGAAAATAACCTAGCCAACAGTACAACTCCTGCTCGACCTCAGAAAGATCAGGATTCCCGAGCTTATATCCGGACCTTAGAAAACCGCATCAACAAAAAGGATGAAATCATACTCGCAATCTAGGAAGATGTTCTCCGTCTGAAGGAAGAGCTCCGGGCAAAGGAGTCCCGGAGGACAAATCGTATGGAAGAAGACCGTGGCAGGAGGAGGTCACGCTCCCCTGACAGAAGAAGGGACCATAGACAACATCATCCGGAACCCCGGAGGACGGCCATTCGCACTGATCATCCGGAGCATGAGAGAAGAAGAAAAGGAAAGGAGCCAGTTGACCCGGATCGTGACCGGACCCCACAGACTTCTGCCTTGCTTCGCCTCGGAGATCAATCCGGATCAATGGAATTCTCCACGGGAAATTGGGAGCCAGATTGGACGAGCAGTGGGACGGCCACGCACGAAGCCAGCTGGCTAGACAGGAAAGAAAACGCAAAGGGAAAGTTGATTACCGGACCACAAAACGACAGACTTCGGTCAATTCCAGGTCCCATGCAAGGGACAGGGGCATCCAATCCGGGGATCTCCGTAATAAACTGGATGCCAAGCGCGGGAACGACCGAAGCAATGTGAGCCGGGCCGACCAGGTCCATGCACAACTGATATGCTCTCCTTTCTGCCCGGCAATCGACGCATATAGAGCACCGAGGGGCTTCTCTGCCCCTAAGTTCAAGAAATATGAGCCTACATCCGATGCATACGTGCACCTGGTGCACTTTCGCCAAATGATGTCACTGCATATCACGGAGGATGAGCTCCTCTGCAAGGTCTTCCCCTCTAGCCTGGGGGATCTCGGGCTCATTTGGTTCGACAAACTTCCTGAGCAATCAAATGGCTCGTTCCGGGAATTGTCCCAGGCCTTCTTGGCCCGATTCGTTACAAGTACGAAGCAGAAGAAAGAAGTGGACGCGTTACTCGCACTCCGGATGGGCAAGGGGGAATCTCTCCGGAAATACGCAGCTCGGTATTGGGAAGTGTATAATGAAATAGAAGGATGTTCTCTGGGAACTGTAGTTCTCTCCTTCAAAATGGGATTGGATCCCCGGAGCAGGCTGTTCGAAGATCTGACCCTCTGTAGTCCGGCAGATATGGACGACTTGATGTCCCGGATCGAGAAGCATTGTCGATTGGAGGAAGCGAGGTCAGAACGACTAAAATCTGAGTCAGCACCTAACCCTGAGCCAGGATCTGGACATAACGCTCCGAGACAGGTAAACGAGATCAAATCCAAAGAAAGGAGGGTGCCTCGGCCAGAAGAATTACGGGCGAACGAGACGGTATTTAAGATACCTATATACGAACTCCTCCGAAAAATTGAAAAGGAAGATTTCTTTAGGCTGCCTCCCAAAATTATGGGGCAGCCACAGGGAAAGAATGCTTCCATGAGATGTTCCTACCACCGGGACAGGGGGCACCTCACCACTAGATGCAGGGCATTCAAATCATTCCTGGAGGAGCAGGTACAAGCTGGGAGGCTCAGGGAGTACATCGACGAGGAAAAGACTGTTGTCGGACTACCACCACCACCAGTTCGTGACGAAGACGGCATCGTCCGGGTCATAAATGTCATTCACGGAGCAATGGATGAAGCATCGGAGCTTAGAATGAGCGAGGAGATTAGATTGAGCCAATCTGGGAAACATGTGATGAATATAGCCCTATCAGCAAAGCGGCCGAGGGAAGATCCGTCCGGTAGATAGAGAATTACCTTCACGGAAAAAGATTTGGAAAGGGTTCGGCTCCCCCACAGCGACACCTTGGTTGTAAGCCTGCGTTTCGGTAAAGTCCTAGTACGGAGAATCTTAATTGACCCGGGGAGCTCGGCAGACGTGATGTACTACCCATTATTCAAACAATTGGGAATGTCTCTGGAGGATCTCACCCCATCTGACGTACCGTTGGTAGGGTTTATTGCGGCTCCGGTATGGCCCTTGGGACGAGTGAACCAGTCTGTTACGGCAGGCAACAAGACGGTCAGTACCGAGTTCACAGTGGTCGATGTCCCTAGCCCCTACAATGCAATACTGGGCCGGGACTGGCTCCACCGGATGGAAGCCATAGCCTCCACATATCTACAAGTGGTCCGGTTCAATGGTCCTCACGGACAGGAGGACATCTATGGTGATCAGATAGCATCAAAGAGATGTTACATTGCAGCAATCAAAGGAAGAACAACACCGACACGGGTTCATTGGATAGAGACACCTGACGCTCCGGTGCTTGAAGATGTTGGCACGGAGGCCACAGACAAGTCAATTGAGGAGTTAATCCATGTTCCGGTAGAAGAAGCGAGTGAGCGCTTCTTCCTCATCGGGTCGGCCATGCCGGAACCGGATCAAAGCGACATGCTTCAGAAGTTAAGGGCCAATATTGACGTGTTCGCATGGACCCCCTATGAAATGCCAGGGGTCAATCAGGATTTAATTTCCCACCGACTCAATGTTGACCCAGCATACCGGCCCGTCGTGCAAAAGGCTCGTCGGTCTGCAGCAATACATACCGAAGCGGTCATTGAAGAAGTGGACAAATTACTCGAAGCAAATGCAATCCGGGTGGTACAGTATCCAACCTGGCTGGCCAACACGGTTGTCGAGAAGAAGAATGGGAAATTTAGGGTTTGTGTTGACTACACGAACCTTAATGATGCATGCCCGAAGGATCCTTTTCCCCTGCCACGGATTGATTAGTTGGTGGACGCAACAGCCGGTCACGACCGACTCAGCTTCATGGATGCCTACCGGGGGTACCACCAGATTGCTATGTACCCCCCTCCCCGACTCGGAGCAGACGGCGTTTATATCACCCCGGGGACTTTATTGCTATCAGGTGATGCCCTTCGGGTTAAAGAATGTTGGGGCAACGTATCAGAGAATGGTGACGACCATGTTCCGGCCTTACATTGGCCGGACCATGGAGGCATACATAGACGACATGGTCGTAAAAAGTAAAATGGCCCAGGACCACCTACAAGACCTGCAGCAAATTTTTGACGTCCTAAGGGAACACCGGCTCAAACTCAATGCGGAAAAATGTGCCTTCGGGGTTGGCTCTGGTAGATTCTTGGGACATTTGGTTACCAGGAGAGGAATTGAGGTGGATCCAAATCAAATCCGAGCAATCCAGAATCTTCAGGCTCCTCGGACAATAAAAGAAGTCCAGAAGTTGACATGGATGGCAGCAGCATTAAATCGATTTATCAGTCGATCCTCCGACAAGTGCAGGCCGTTTTTCGATCTCATTAAAAAATCAAGCAGGAGAAACTTCCAGTGGACGGAGAAATCCGGACAAGCCCTGGAGGAACTGAAGCAATACCTCACCGAGACACCACTGCTAACTTCCCCGAGGCAATACGAGGACCTGTCTCTTTATCTGGCCGTGTCACAACACTCGGTTAGCTCTGTTCTGGTACGGCAAGAAGGGCAGAACCATCTTCCAGTTTACTACTCAAGCAAAACTCTACTTGACGCCGAGACCAGATACTTACCCTTGGAGAAACTAGCCCTGGCGCTTGTCTCGGCATCACGAAAATTAGCTCCTTATTTCCAAGCCCACGCGATCACCGTCCTGACAGAGTATCCTTTAAAGGCCGTGCTCCGGAAAGCAGACATGTCTAACAGAATCTCAAAGTGGGCTGTGGAATTAGCTAACTTTTCGATCCGGTATCAACCCCGGACCGCCATCAAAGCACAAGTGCTCGCAGATTTTGTGGCAGAATTCTCACCAAGGCCTACTGAACCAAACCACGCACCTACCCGACACGAAACAACTTCCGAAGCAGTATCGATTTCGAAAGAATTCCCCGGATGGAAGCTTTACGTCGACGGATCATCTAACAGCAGAGGATCCGGGGCAGGAATTGTGATTCAGTCACCGGACGGAGTAGTTCATGAGCACGCGATCCATCTGGACTTTTCAGCATCCAACAACGAAGCGGAATATGAAGCCTTGCTGGCAGGACTAAGGATGGCACTAGGTTTGGAAATAACAGACCTCACGACTTACAGTGATTCGCAGCTTGTGGTCAACCAGATGACAGGGGAGTACGAGGCTCGAGACGACAGAATGGGCCGATACATTCAGCATGCCAGGGAATTGGTAGGGAATTTTAACAAATTTACCCTCCTCCAAATAGGTAGGGAACATAATGCACACGCTGACATATTGGCCGGATTAGGCTCAGTCCACGAGTCGGAGAACCCCCGGACCGTAACCGTAGGGATATTGCAACAACCCAGCATTGATCCGGGGGAACGGAGAGAGGTCCTCAACATTAACTTGGGTCCGAGCTGGATGGATCCGATCGTGGCCTTCCTAAAAGATGATGCCCTCCCAGCAGACAAAAGACCTGCTCATCAGATTAAACACAAGGCTGCACGCTATTGGCTTTCACCCGATCAAAAGTTGTATAAACGATCGTTTTCTGGACCGTACCTATTCTGTGTTCACCCAATTCTGGTTTCAACCGCCTTAAACGAAATCCACGCCAGCAGCTGCGGATGTCACTCCGGAGGAAGGTCCTTAGCTCATCGAGCCATTTTATAGGGTTACTACTGGCCAACCATGCATTCGGATGCAAGGGATTTGGTCCGGAAATGCAATAGTTGTCAGAGATTTTCTCCGGTCATCCATCAGCCGGCAGTTGATCTGCAGCCTCTCACCAGCCCATGGCCCTTCTCCCAGTGGGAACTCGATATTGTGGGAAAGCTTCCCACCGCACAAGAAGGATTCAAGTTCCTTATTACGGCTACGGATTATTTTACAAAATGGATAGAAGCAGAACCACTCGTAACCATTGACGAAACGGACGTCAAGCGTTTTGCCTGGAGGAATATTGTAACCCGGTTCGGTATCCCGTATGCTTTCGTGTCGGACAATGGAGCGCAATTTGTAGGAAATCTGTTCACAGATTTTTGTACGGAATACAGGATCAGTTTTTTCAACTCCACGCCCTGTTACCCCCAGAGCAACGGACAAGCGGAGGCATCTAACAAGACCGTCTAGTCTGGTATAAAGAAGAGATTAGTGGCGGCAAAAGGTAAATGGGACGAACAGTTGTACCACGTCTTGTGGGCTTACTGGACCACCCCAAGGAGACCAACTGGACAAACTCCATTCTCACTTGCATTTGGAATGGAAGCGGTCATACCTTTGGAAGCCGGGCTACCTACCATACGGACTGAATGCTTCAGTCCGGAGCAAAACGAGAAAGCCCTAACTAAGGACCTGGATCTGACAGAGGAAAGGTGGGATGATGCCTGGATAAAACTCGCAGCCTATCAGCAAGGACTGGCACAGACATACAACCGAACCGTCCGGGTGCGGACGTTTAAACCAGATGACTTGGTCTTACGGAGAGCAGTAGGGGCAAACAAGAAGCAGAAGCTCGGTCCAAATTGGGAGGGTCCATACCGCGTCATTGATATCATCAGCCCGGGTTCATACCGACTTGAAGATATGTCCGGGAGAAAAATCCCGAGGCCTTGGAATGCGAAGAACCTCAGGATGTATTACCATTAAAAGGGCAAGTTGTTGTCCCGGCCTATTGGCAGTGCATTTTTGTTTCTTTGTACTGAGACAATTGTAGTCCTAAATTTAAAGAATTTCATCAATTTTTGTTTCTTTAATTTCCAAGTCTTTTGGTCCGAAAGGACAGCAAAGGGATTTCGCCCCGGCCAAATTTGGGCAGAATGTTTTCAAATAGTCCGGAAGGACAGCAAAGGGCTTTCGCCCCGGCCAATTTTGGGCAGAATGTGTTCAAACAGTCCGGAAGGACAGCAAAAGGTTTCGCCCGACCAAATTTGACAGCCTCCAATTGAGCCGAAAGGATACCGCACGGATCGACCACATAAACCCATGATGAAACCTACTCAATTATCCGGGTAAAAATTAGGAAGCATTTGAACATCCCGGAGAAATTTACTCCGCCCACGTTCAAACGGGGGCATATATACCGGGGGAAAGCAGAAATTGAAATTGCATAGAAAGCACACGAGGAAAGCAACCACCATCTTATATCCATTCCATACCCACCAAAAAACTTCAAAATACTTACAAAATGCAAAAACCTACAAAAGTTCCCAGTTGTTAAAGCAAAAGAAAGAAATACAAGAAGTTTCGAAAAACTTGGCATCTACGGCGCACTGCACCGGCTATAATATTATGCCTCAGTAGGAGGATCGTTTGCTACGGTAGAAGCCGGAGGAAGATCAACCGCCATGGAAGAGGACGAAGTAAGAGGTGCACGTAGTGGAGAGTCTGCTGGGACAAGTGCAGCGTCCAGCCCTTGCAGGTAGCCCTTCCGGATGGCCATCTCAACCTGCTTCTGATACTCGTCCCCTGCCTGAGCAAACCCAGCATCATAACCCGTGGCATCCGCGTCCTCCAGCTCCCCTTTATGCCTCTCGGCATCGTCAGCCCGGGCCTTCTTCTCCGCCTCAAGAGCCCCCGTGGCATCC
>NMUG010006782.1:0-12401 GCA_002855965.1 Monotropa hypopitys | reverse complement strand
AAAAACATATATAATTTTCAAAAACTTAATTTAAAACAATCCAAAATATTATTTTAAGAAAATTACATATATATTATAAAAAATAATAATATAATAATACTAATAATAACGGGCCGGGGATTCGGGCCGGGGATCGGGCCGGATGTATACGTCCCCGTCTCCGGCCCGTCCCCAATTTTTTTTAAATTTTTGTCTCCGTCCCCGTCCCCGAAAAAATCCCCGAAATTTGTTCCCGATCGGGCCGAGGAACGGGCCGGGTAAGGCCGGGCCGGGTATTTTTGCCATCTCTAGATGGCGCTAAAATATAGGTGATTTTGTGTTGATGTATTTTGGATTTTTGATGATGATATTTTTGGTTTGACTTTGAATTTGAATGAAAAGGATGATTTTGAATTTTGATTTTAAAATGAAAATATTGATTTTTATGTTTGAATGAAACCTTGATTTATGTGTTTGAATGAAAATATTGAATTTGATTTTGAATGAAGATGATGATTTTGATTTTGAATGAAAATATTGAATTTTGATTTTAAAATAGAAATGTTGATTTTTATGTTTGAATGATGATTTTGAATTTTGATTTAAATTCCAAAAAGGGTAATAAGTAATTCAGCACGTTGAATTACGAATTATTCATTTGATCCAGCACTGACTTGCTACTTAATTCATCGTTGACCCGAATTATGGAATTTAATTATTTGGATTTTTATTTAATTTTGATTTAAATTCCAAAATGGGTAATAAGTAATTCACCACGTTGAATTACGAATTATTTTTTTGATCCAGTGCCGACTTGCTACTTAATTCACCCAAATCATAGAATTTAATGATTTAGATTTTTGTTTGATTTTGATTTAAATTCTAAAAGGATAATAAGTAATTCATCACGTTGAATTACGAATTATTTCTTTGATCCAATGCCAATTTCCTACTTAATTTGCCATTGACCCGAATCGTGGAATTTAATAATTTGGATTATGTTTGATTTTTTATTTAAATTCTGAAAGGATAATAAGTAATTCAACACGTTGAATTATGAATTATTCATTTGATCCAGCACCGACTTGCTACTTAATTCATTATTGGCTTGAATCGAGGAATTTAAGGATTTTGATTTTGTTTAATTTTAAATTTAAATTTCAAAAAGATAATAAGTAATTCAGCACGTCGAATTTATAAATTATTCTTTTGATCCAATGTCAACTTGCTACTTAATTCACTATTGACCCGAATCATAGAATTTAAAATTTTTGATTTGATTTTGATTTTTAATTTAAATTCTAAAAACGATAATAAGTAATTCAGCACGTTGAATTTAGAAATTATTCCTTTGATCCAGTGCCAATTTGCTACTTAATTTGCTATTGGCTCGAATTGAAGAATTTAAGGATTTGAATTTTGTTTGATTTTTGATTTAAATTCTAAAAGGATAATAAGTAATTCAGCACATTAAATTTACAAATAATTCATTTGATCCAGTGTCAACTTGCTACTTAATTCGCTATTGACCTAAATCATGGAATTTAAAGATTTTGGATATTTGATTTTCTTGTTGGATTTCATTTATTGATATTTTTGTTGATTTTTATTTCTTGACATTTTTATTGATTTTATTATTGGATGTTTTGAATGAGAGAAATGTAGCAGATAAATAATAACGAGGGTCATGCTGGCATAGCCTGTCACACTCCGTAAATTTTATTTCGATTTAGTTTCGTTTCGATGTGAAATTCGTTAGAAATTTACCTTATATTAAGTTCTTGGGGATCCAAAATAATGGTTTCATCGTATCAAATGTTAACGCATCGATTAGGAGTCCCGTTGGAACTTTTCGGAGTCGTAGGGATTGAGTTCGGGCTTGTCGGGATGGCCAAAAACCATCAAAGCATCAATTTTTCACTTTGGAGGGGTGATGCATCGGTGCAGCCCTATGTTGCATCGGTGCAGGGTTAGTTTTTGGTCTTGCATCGGTGCAAGACCAATGCACCAAAGCTCTGCTGGAGGCAAGCTATAGGTGCATCTGTGCAGCCTAATGCTGCATCGGTGCAGGTCATGGTTGCATCGGTGCACCACCGATTCTAAACCCCTCAGATCAAGTTTTCTCTTCGGTGCACTAGTGCAGGTCCTAGGTGCACCGGTGCAGGCTGCCTTTTTTGCAAAAACATTTTTGGGCTGCACCGATGCAGACTTTTGGTGCACCAGTGCAGCGCTTGTTCTAGGCTCATTAAGGACAGACTTGTAATTTTGGATTGGGGACCTATATAAGCAAGTTTGTGGACGATTTGGGGTCATTCCCTACAGATTATTTCTCTCTCTACCTCCCTAAAATCCTATCTCTCTCAAGCTCTCCCTTCTCTCTTGTTTTTGGAGCATCTAAGATGATTTTCGGAAGATCTGTGAAGGATTAATGTCGTAGAGCTCCGCGTAAGCTTCACATTGGTGGTATTTTCTTCCCTTGGTGTGTTGAGATTTCTTCAAGGGTGTAAGTAAAGTCATCCCAAGGTAGGGATTCTTAAACTCATATATTAATTTGTGTTGTCTTGTAGTCCTCCCTAAATCAATTTGAGAAAAACACGTGCGATATTTGTCTAGACTTATGTTTGATGTTGGATTGTTGATTTCCCTTGATAGGAGTAGTGATTGTTGTGTATTTGAGGTCCATATGGGTTCAATTTCATGAAATTATCACTTGGTATTGAAAGCCCCAAAATTGTTGAAAACCCTAATTTGTCAAATTTGGGGAAAATGGCTATGGACTCTAAATTAGTGAAATTCATATCATGCTTATCAAATTGACATGTGGGACCCTATGTTTTAAATGAGAATTTGACACTTGGCTTTAGAACACTTGAACGTGGAATGTAGAAAAAATATGATATTTGGCCTTGGAATACTTAAACGTGGAATATGAATATGTGGATTGGCCTTGATACTCTATATGAGGTTTGGATACACTTAAGTGGCTATGGATTCGGGTTGCTTACCTTGGGTCACTAATGTAGAGTGGCACACGACATTGCGCAATAGAGGTTTGACTAGACCTTCCCGGTGAGCCGGGGAAAACAGAAACTACACAATAAGAGGTTGACGAGCCCCGATGCAGAACTAGCCTTAGAAGTCATGTGGTTACCTTTGTGGCGATCTTGGTACACTTGAACAATACTGGAACTACATTGAATTAGTTGGAATCTTGTAATGGAATATGTATTGGAATAATGAAATCACACTTTGAAATACCTTGAAATTATATGGAAAGTTTTGGAATAGAAATAATGATAATTGTCCTTCTATTTGGTAGTCATACTTCATATTGAGCCTACTTCTATGCATGCATCTTACATTATTTTCTCAAGTACATTGCAATCATATGAATCATTTTTTAAGTTTTCCTATTAGGCATTTGCCTAACCCTCTATTCTTATAGGGAAGGAACCGACTATTTAGCTTGATGAGGTTCAAGCATTTGGATAGCATAGAGCATGGTCAAGTCATGGATCATTTCACTCATCGTGTTTCACTTTGTCTTTTCTGGAAATGTTGTAATATGAACACCCGATTGTATTTGTCTTTTAAACTCATGTGTGTGTGTGATAGACTTGTGAAACTTTTAATGGTTTGGATGGATGGTGATTGATAGACTTTTATTAGATGTTGCTCTATGCCTTATTTTTAAAAAAATGGTTTGAAATTTCCAGGGTGTTATAGTTGGTATCAGAGCAATAGGTTGCGAAAACTTAGGACATGGGAAAGGGACAAATAGTCCTACATGGGTGCATCGGGTTTGGGTTTGAAAAGGTGTTTTGCATGTAATTGCTTGTGTGTGTGCATTGCATGAAGCATGTCTCAATTAATAAGTGGTGAATCCTTGTGTCATGGTATCGTTAGAAGAGTGTCTTTCCTTCTTGTAAATTCTAAGTGTGTTGTGGGTTGAGTACTTTTGCGTCGACCCGTTGATAGTCTGTCGTTGTTCGTATGCTGTTCCTAGTACTCTTTTCCTTGTTGCGATGGTTGTTCGATTCCATTCTTTGATGATTGCCGTTTCTCTTGTCTCGTAGAAAATGGCTGGACATCGTGTAGGGAATAGGGCTCGTGGTCGCCGTGGTGTTGAGGTTGCTGATGAAGACAGTGAGGAAGTGATCAGTAATCCTAGGGAGCAAGTCGATGAGGCTAGAGATGAAGGGTTCATACCCGGAGGTATGGCCAATGCAGGGCAGTTTATCCATGACATTGCCACTGCTATTGTTGAAGCTAGTCGAGGTGTGGCAGCGGTTAGAGAGCCTGTGGGCACTCGTCTTTCTGATGCTCTTCGTGAATTTTGTCGCATGGATCCTCCTAAGTTCACTGGCGAGGTTGATCCTATTGAAGCAAATCATTGGCTATCTGAGTTGAGAAAGATCTTTGAGATGCTGGAAATCGTCGACAGCAAAATCCGTATTTCTCTCGCTTCATTCCAGTTGGTTGGAGAAGCCAGCGAGTGGTGGTCCACTTTGGTTGATGGCCGTCGTGATGCATTGCGGGTACTTGGGGGTGCTAACCCTCAGGCTATTGCAGATCCCTTGACAGGTATGTCATGGGCTGATTTTGAGGCTTCCTTCGAAAGCCAATACTTTCAGAGTCTTTCCGTGATAAGTTGCGCGGTCAGTTCGAGAAACTGGAGAAAGGATCGATGACGGTGAATCAGTATGCGTAGAAATTTCAGTCGTTGTCCAGGTTTGCCCACGATTGGGTGAACACCGACGAGAGGAAATGTAAGAGGTTCGAGCAGGGTCTTCATTCGTCTATTCAGCACCTTACGGTGGGTCACCGTATTTGAGTTTTCTCAGACTTGGTGGAGTGTGCGTGACTTGTTGAGTCGCAGAGCGAGCCAATGAAAGAAGCAAAAGTTTGGGAGTCGAGGAATCAGTATTCGGGTTCCAGCAATTCTTCGGGCATTTTGGCAGGAAGAGATCACGTGATGATCCTCGTTTTCAGCAGAGTCAGAGACAGCAACCTCAGGTGAACCGTCAAGGTATGTCTTTTCGGTCGGAGATTGTCTATCACAGATGCCAACAGCCGGGTCATGTTCGTGCAAATTGTTAGGCTCCTATGTGTTTTGAGTGTGGTCGGCCAGGTCACATTTCCAGGGCATGTCCATCGAAGGGCAATGATCATAGTGAGGCGGGTTCGGTGCAGCAACCCCGCTAGACTCAGCAGCAGACCCAGTCTCAGCAGCAGCAGCAGTTTCAGAGGGCTCCTGCACAGTCTAGTCAGGAATCCAGATTTTTGAGGCAAGGTCCACCTGGACCGGGTCAGGCTTTAGGCCAGCGCAGTGTGGCAGGCCAGACTCAGGTGATGCATGGAAGAGTGTACGTCGTACCTACAGTAGAGCAGCCAGCAATTCCAGATGTTCTAGAGTCTTCAGTTGTGCGTGGTATGGTTCTTATCTATCATTCTTGGGCTTCTGTTCTTATAGATTCAGGCGCATCGCATTCTTTCTTGGCATTCTCTTTTGCGTCGCATTGGGTTTGGAGTTGAAGGCTTTTAATCCTCCTCTTGTAGTGGAGTCTCCAGTGGGTGGTCGCGTTCACTTAAGTTACATGTGCCGTCAGTGCGAGTTGATTATTTCTGATCACCGTTTCACGTTTGATTTTATCGTTCTCGATATGGCGGGGTTTGATCTTATCTTGTGTATGGATTGGCTATCTTCGCATCATGCCACCATCGATTGTTACCGTCGCAGAGTTCTTATTCGTGATACAGACTGGGAGTATTTTTATTTCATGGGGGATCGTTGTGAGCCTACGACTTCATCCTTTCTCGATCCGAAAGATTCTTCTTCGATACACTGTTTGCTAGCTAGCCTAGCATTAGATGATGATGTTGTGGGTCGTATCGATTTACCATTCGTGGTTAGTTATTTTTTTGATGTCTTTCCTGAGGAATTACCTGGTTTACCTCCTACTAGAGACGTTGAGTTATCTATTGATCTTGTTCCTAGTTCGGCGCCTATATATGTTCCTCTCTATCGTTTTGTGCCAGCCGAGTTGAGAGAGTTGAAGTCTCAGATTGAGGAGTTGTTTGAGTTGGGATTTATCCGTCTGAGTTCGTCTCCGTGGGGAGCACCTGCCTTGTTCGCAAAGAAAAAGGATGGCACACTTCGTTTGTGCATCGACTATAGAAAGCTGAACCGTATTACAATAAAAAATCGTTATCCTATGCCGAGCATAGATGATCTTTTCGACTAGTTGCAAGGGTCGACTTATTTGTCGAAAATCGATTTGAGGTCGGGATACCATCAGTTGCGCATTCAACAGGAAGATATTCCGAAAACTGCCTTCCGTACTCGTTATGGACATTTTGAGTTCGTGGTTATGCCATTTGGGCTAACCAATGCACTAACTACTTTTATGGACTTGATGAATCGCATTTTCAGTCCTTACCTTGATCAGTTCATTGTCGTGTTCGTGGATGACATCTTGGTCTATTCTGCCACTTCTGAGGAGCATGTCGGGCATCTTCGCATTGTTCTTGAGCTTTTGAAGGAGCACCAGTTGTACGCGAAGCTGAGTAAGAGCGAATTCTAGTTATCCGAGGTGAAATTCTTGGGCCATGTCGTGTCCCAGGAAGGCGTTTTCGTTGATCCGTCAAAGATTGAGGCCGTTGTTACTTGGCCGAGGCCAACTAACGTGTTCCAAGTTCGAAGTTTCTTGGGTCTTGCGGGTTATTATCGTCATTTCGTTATTGATTTATCTCGTATTGCAGCTCTGATGACTCATTTGACGAGGAAGGATGTTCGTTTCGTTTGGGATGATGCATGTGAATCTGTGTTCCAGGAGCTAAAGGGTCGTTTGACTTCATCACCGATCTTGATAGTGTCGGAGAGATGTGTTGGTTATTCAGTTTATTGTGACGCTTCGTGGGAAGGTTTGGGTTGCGTGCTTATGCAAAATGGGAAAGTCATTGCTTATAGTTCTAGGCAGTTGAAGACACACGAAAGAAATTATCCGACACACGATTTGGAACTTGCCGCGATCATATTTGCATTGAAGAGTTGGAGAAATTATCTTTATGGTGAAAAGTTCGAAGTCTTCTCGGATCATAAGAGTCTTAAGTACCTATTCACGCAGAAAGATTTGAATTTGAGGCAGCATCGTTGGATGAAGCACCTAGAAGATTATGATTTTGAACTTCAGTATCACCCCGGAAAGGCAAATGTCGTTACCGATGCCTTGAGGCATAGGTCTTGTCACCTAGCTCACATGGCCATTTTTGATTGGAAGAGCGTTTCTGGTTTGGGAGATTTTGTTTTGCATGTTGAAGAGGTTGGAAGCGGTGTTACTTTGTGCAATCTAATGATCCATTCTGACTTATCTCGACGTATTATTGAGGTGCAAGCCACAGATGATGAGGCCTTGATGTTCCATTCTCGATGTTCAGTTGGTGAGGCCCTAGTTGGTTGGGCCATTTTTAAAGATGGAAGCGTTCGCTTCCAAGGAAGACTTCTTATACCATTACCGTGTCGTCAAGAAATTCTTCATGAATTTTACCATTCTCCTTTTGCTGTGCATCCCGATGGTGAAAAAATGTATCATTCTGTTCGTCGTCAGTTTTGGTGACCGGGAATGAGAAAAGACATTGCGTCGTTCGTGATGAGGTGTTTGACTTGTCAGCAAGTTAAAGCCGAGCATCAGCGTCCGACAGGATTGTTGCAGCCGTTACCTATACCAGAGTGGAAGTGGGACCATATTACCATGGATTTCGTATCAGGTTTGCCACGATCACAGGATGGGAAAGATTCTGTTTGGGTCATCGTTGATAGATTGACCAAGTCCGCTCACTTCTTACCTATCCGTTTGTCGTAGTCCGTGGATTCTTTGAGTCGTTTGTACATCCGTGAGATTATCCATCTTCATGGGGCACCATTATCGATCGTATCCGATCGTGATCCGCATTTCATTTCTCGCTTTTGGAGGAGCTTGCAGAAGGTCTATGGTACTGATTTGCACTTTAGTACGGCCTTTCATTCACAGACCGATGGGCAGTCGAAACATACTATTCAGACATTGGAGGATATGCTACGTGCTTGCGTTTTAGATTATCTTGATTCATGGTGGAATTGCTTACCTTTGGTAGAGTTCGCATATAACAATAGCTATCATTCTAGTATTGGTATGGCTCCATTCGAGGCCCTATATGGTCGACCGTGTCATTCGCCAGTTTGTTGGACAGAAGTGGGAGATTTTGCAGTGATGGGTCTGGAGAGTGTGCAATTGGTTACCGAGCAAGTGAAGAAGATCCGCTAGAGATTGCTAGCAGCACAATGCCGGTATAAAAGTTATACCGACAATCATCGTCTTCCGTTATCATTCAAAGTAGGTGATCATGTATTCTTGAAAGTGTCGCCTCGTCGAGGGACATCTCGTTTTGGAAAGAGAGGGAAAGTAGCGACGCGCTTTATTGGGCCATTCGATATCGTGGAGAAGGTTGAGGAAGTAGCGTATTGTCTTGCTTTGCCATATACTCTTTCGAATATCCACGACGTATTTCATATTTCCATGCTTCGGAAGTATGAACCGGATCCTTTGCACGTTTTGGATTGGTCAACATTGGCATTGGAGGCCGACGTTTCTTATGAAGGGCAACCGATTTATATTTTAGATACGCAAGAGAAGGTATTGCGAGGCAAATCGATTGTGTTGGTAAAAGTTCTTTGGAGAAATTACGGTTTAGAAGAAGCTACGTGGGAAAGACGTGATGAGATGTTGGAGAAGCATTCGACTCTATTTGATTGAGGTAATCTTTCTATCCTTTCTCCTTCGCGCGTTTCGTGTTAGTAAATTTCGAGGATGAAATTTTTTAAGGTGGGGAGTTTGTCACACTGAGTAAATTTTATTTCGATTTAGTTTCGTTTCGATGTGAAATTCATTAGAAATTTACCTTATATTAAGTTCTTGGGGATCCAAAATAATAGTTTCATCGTATCAAATGTTAACGCATCGAATAAGAGTCCCATTGGAACTTTTCGGAGTCGTAGGCATCGAGTTCGGGCTTGTCGGGATGGCCAAAAACCATCAAAGCATCAAATTTTCACTTTGGAGGAGTGATGCATCAGTGTAGCCCTATGCTGCATCGATGCAGGGTTAGCTTTTGGTCTTGCATCGTTGCAAGAGCAATGCACCAAAGCTCTGCTAGAGGCAAGCTACAGGTGCATTAGTGCAGCCCAATGCTGCATTGGTGCAGGTCATGGGTGCATCGGTGCACCACCGATTCTAAAACCCTCAGATCAAGTTTTCTCCTCGGTGCACCGGTGCACCTGCACCGGTGCAGGCTGCCTTTTTCGCAAACAAATTTTGGGGCTGTACCGATGCAGACTTTTAGTGCATCGGTACATCACCTGTTCTGAGGCTCATTAAGGGCAGATTTGTAATTTTGGATTGGGGCCCTATATAAGCAAGTTTGTGGACGATTTGGGGTCATTCCCTACAGATTATTTCTCTTTCTACCTCCCTAAAACCCTATCTCTCTCAAGCTCTCCCTTCTCTCTTGTTTTTGGAGCATCTAAGGTGATTTTCAAAAGATTTGTGAAGGATTAACGTCGTAGAGCTCTGCGTAAGCTTCACATTGGTGGTATTTTCTTCTCTTAGTGTGTTGAGCTTTCTTCAAGGGTGTAAGTAAAGTCATCCCAAGGTAGGGATTCTTAAACTCATGTATTCATTTGTGTTGTCTTGTAGTTCTCCCTAAATCGATTTGAGAAAAACATGTGCGATGTTTGTCTAGACTTACGTTTGATGTTGGATTGTTGATTTCCCTTGATAGGAGTAGTGATTGTTGTGTATTTGAGGTCCCTATGAGTTCAATTTCATGAAATTGTCACTTGGTATTGAAAGCCCCAAAATTGTTGAAAACCCTAATTTGTCAAATTTGGGAAAATGGCTATGGACTCTAAATTAGTGAAATTCATATCATGCTTATCAAATTGACATGCGGGACTCTATGTTTTAAATGAGAATTTGACACTTGGCTTTAGAACACTTGAACGTGGAATGTGGAAAAAATATGATAATTGGCCTTGGAACACTTAAACGTGGAATATGAATATGTGGATTGGCCTTGATACTCTATAGGAGGTTTGGATACACTTGAGTGGCTATGGATTCGTGTTGCTTACCTTGGGTCACTAATGTAGAGTGGCACACGACATTGCGCAATAGAGGTTTGACTAGACCTTTCCGGTGAGCCGGGGAAAACAAAAACTACGCAATAAGGAGTTGACGAGCCCCAATGCGGAACTAGCCTTGGAACTCATGTGGTTACCTTTGTGGTGATCTTGGTACACTTGAACAATACTGGAACTACATTGAATTAGTTGGAATCTTATAATGGAATATGTATTGGAATAATGAAATCACACTTTGGAATACCTTGAAATTATATGGAAAGTTTTGGAATAGAAATAATGATAATTGCCCTTCTATTTGGTAGTCACACTTCATATTGAGCCTACTTCTATGCATACATCTTACATTATTTTATCAAGTACATTGCAATCATATGAATCGTTTGTTTAAGTTTTCCTACTAGACGTTTTCCTAACCCTCTATTCTTATAGGGAAGGAATCTGCTATTTAGCTTGATGAGGACTTGTGGAACTTTTAATGGTTTGGATGGATGGTGATTGGTAGTGTAACAGTCCGAAAATTTTAGTTTGATTGGCATTCATCTTGATGAACTTTTCATTGGAAATCCGCTTTAAACTAAGTTATGGGGTACATAAAACACTTATCTCATCGTATCAAATGCCCGCATGTTGTTTAGAAGTCTCATTGGAACTTTTGGGATTCGTTGGGATCAAGTTCAGGCTTGTCGGAATGGCCTAAAACCATGAAAACATCAAATCTTTCATTTTGAGGTATGCTGCATCGGTGCAGTCTTTCGATGCATCGGTGCACGGCTTGTTTTGGTCTTGCATCGGTGCAAGACCAATGCACCAAAGTTCTGTTGGAGGAAAGTTGCTGGTGCATCGGTGCAGCCCCATTCTGCATCGGTGCAGGTCATGGGTGCATCGGTGCATTATCGATTTTAAAACCCTCGGGTCAAGTTTTCCTCTTGGTGCACCGGTGCAGGTCCCAGGTGCACCGGTGCAGGTTTGTTGTTTGGCCGAGATTTGTGAGGGTTACACCGATGCAGAAAATGGGTGTACCGGTGCAACTGCTATTTTTCGGACAGACATTAAGGGTAATGTTGTCTTTTTGCTTGGGGTCTTATATATTGAACCCTTGGTCGATCTAGGGCATTCCATGCCTTTATTTTTCAGATTTCCCTCATCTCTCTCCCCTCTCTCTCTCAATCCATCTTCCTCCTTGATCTTGAAGATCATCCATGGAGATTTCAAGGAAATTCCAAGCACAAACGTCGATCTCCTCGCCCTCCTCTCAGCATTGATGTACTTGGATTGTCGAGATCGGTAAGTTTCTCCCTCTCTCCAACTCCTAGATCTACTCTCTCTCTCTCTCTACATTACATGGTGATTTGTTGATCATTTAAGGCTTTGGTCTTAGGAAACATCGTAGAGCCTTGCAAGAGCTTCGCAGTGGCGGGCTTACTTCACTCCGGCGGTTATGGAGGTTTCCGGCGACTTTTCCGGCGAGCATCACCGGAGCTCCGACGAGGTAGAGTTTTCTATCCCTATCGTTTGTAGTATTGATATTCTTTCTTCTCTCTCGCGTTACAATTTAATTGGTCAATTTTCAAGTATTCATGAAATTATCATTTTCGAGTTGTCGTTCGCGTCAAATGGTTGATTTTGAATATCGTCTAGGGTCTTATGTATTCCCTAGGTCGTTGGTTATTCGATTTACTAAATTGATTACGAAAAACCCCAATTCTTATGAAAAGTGTACCGTCGTCGTTTTTATGAAACTAAATTGGGGATATTGACTTGGTTGGACACTCTTGGGTGGTTTGTGGTTTAAAACGTTGTTTTGACACGTTTTGATTATAAATAGAACGAAATGGTTATTTTGCGAACGGATGTAACATTTTGGAAAGAAAGAAATGTTTTGGAAGAAAGATTAGGAAATATTCACGTTGTTGGAAAGTATTCACGTTATTGGAAAATATTCACGTTGTTGGAAATTGGCCTTCGGCCTTCACTTAAATAATGATCGAATTTGGGATCAATTGAGTTGGCTAGATTATTCGGGTAGCTGAATAGTGGTACCTTGAGTGGCTACTTGGAGCACTCATGACATTGTGCAATGGGAGTTTGCAGGACCCTCCCAACGTGTTGGGGAATTCTTGGAATCATCGGTTAGTTGGCTGATCCCCAACTATCTCGGAAATAGCCTAAACTCCTTAAAGTTGTATAATGAAATCTACCATCGGAATTCGTGGTATGTGAAATTGGAATAAATGGGAAATGG
>NMUG010006781.1:0-12400 GCA_002855965.1 Monotropa hypopitys | reverse complement strand
AACCTCATTTTAAAAAAAATTATTTCTTCATTACATTTTTTAATTCTTTTTACAAGCTATCTTTTTCATTTATAACTTCATCAAATTTCATAGAAATGTCTTTGCAAAATAATTTCAAGGAATTATACTTAGATGTAATTTTCTTAAAATTTTCTAACAACAAATCATATTTATCATGCCAATCATTTTGAGAAGACAACATAAAATTATTTTTAGCCATCAAATATAGATTAGTATTTTCACTTTCACTACTACTAGAATCGGAAGACGAATCTTCTAAGGCAAATGATATCAAAATTTTAAATGCCTTTTTTCAAAAGGGTAATGAGATTTGTAGTGTCCCGGTTTCTTGCAACCTAAACATATAACCTGTGATTTTTTACCTTTGTCACTCCTTATTTTGTTCAAATGTTTTTTGAACTTATTTGTGATGGTGGTGATTTCCTCATCGTCATCGGAATAAGAAGATGAACTTTCTTCCTCCTTCTTTCCTTGAAAGCATGGAAAAGTGCCATTGCAATTTTGTTTGAGATCTAGATGCATCTCCTCCGTCAAAAGTTTGCCCATTAGTGTATCAATATAACATAAAGTGAAATCTATAGTTTGGATGATGGATGCTTTGGTTTCCCATTTCTTGGACATAGACCTGAGAATTTTTTTAGAAATTTCCAAATTAGTATAGATCTTTCCAAGAGATTTCAAAGAATTAACAATATTATTAAATCTACGAAATATGCTGGAAATATCATCACGATCATACATAGAGAACAATTCATATTCATGAACTAAGATGTCAAGTTTTGCTTCTTTAACTTGTGAAGTTCCTTCATGAGTAACAACAAGCCTATCCCAAATTTCCTTGACCGATTCACAAATTGATATACGATTATATTCATTTGAATCTAAAGCACAATAAAATAAATTCATGACCTTACAATTTAGTTCAACTTTTTTCTTATCATTTACATTCCATTTATTATATGGTTTTTGAGGAACATGTGGACCATTTAAATTGGTCACCCAAATATCATAATCAATAGATTGAATATAAACATGCATGCGATTTTTCTAATAGGAAAATTTTGATCCATCAAAGAAAGGTGGTCTAGAGGTGGATTGTCCTTCAAGGACACAAGAGGTTGTTGTGGGTTCCTGGACCCTTGACCCAATATGCTCACCAAGGATCCAAGTGTGAACAATGGCTAGATGGCTCCTGTAACCAAAGAAAAACGCCAGAACTGTCCGGCACCATCCACCGGAAAGGCCCTCCGATGCCAAAGACAGATATATGCTTTGAGATAGTGTAGTAGCGTAACAGCTTTGTAAAACCGGAAGAATCTAGAGCTTACCCAGCTCTACATTGTGCGTATATATAGCCTTTTCATAGCACCCGATCTGGCACTATTATCGATAACTGTCCCGTATATTATGCCGCAATATTCGAGATCTTCCAATCTTTCTATATTGTGCAAGACGGGATCATATTTGATCTCAGGTGTGCTGATCTGGTGGCAACCTGTCAGGTGAAGTCTTGCTTCGGTGCACTGCATTCTGTCCATTGGGTCGTAGTCCAGAGACTAGCATTGCTGCTCTGAGGCACCTTTAAACCAGGCTACAGCCCCTTCGACATGCCCTGACCAAAAGGTATGGTGCCAGGTAACCTATCGGGTCACCATAGCACTTCCTTGTCGTGCGACTTATGTGCATACTAGCCTGGTAGCCCTCCAGTTGGTCCAACCAACCCATCCAGTCCATGTTGGACCTGCCCCCAACGGGTTTGCTCCATGATCCAGCCTGTAGGCCATGCATGGTTCGGTTACCACAATAGCCCCTCAATACTTATGGTCTAATTGGGCTGCAAGTATTGCGTTCGTATTCCAGATAAGTACCGAACCAATCGTGTATTTCGACCGTACTGAACATCATGGTACGGGAGCATCCTGTCTTTATAGCCATGCTATGAGTATTCGTTGTATAGATCGTCTGGTATCCGGACCCTAGGCATGTGCCCCATCCTACGGTTGTAATTCATCTTCTGGAACTTTTCTGACACGTGTCGTGATCCTGGGATCAGTGCTTTGAAAAACATGCCTGTCCGTTTTGAATTTGAACCGCCACACTATCGACAATATAAACTCAGAACCCCCTTGCTATCTCTCTTTTCACTACCCAAAGCTTCTGCAGTAATTTGGCAACCTTCATTCTGCTAATTTCAGCCACTTCAAATCTTCTTTCATCTAGGTAATCTTCATTCTCGTGCAATTTCCCTCCTTTTTCTTTGAATTTCGGGGGCAAAATTCCCCTCTTTCTGGACCTGGAGTCCCATTCGCAAGGTAGCACCACCTACGGCTCTGTAGCCTTGTTACAGTGCCCATTCCATTGCCCCTTTCCAAACCACTATCTCTGATCTTCTTCCCCTTTTGGTCAGGTCTTCATGTCGGGAAACAGGGGTGGTGCTGCCGAGCCGAGCAGGGCGGCTACCGAACCAGCCGGTATCAGTCCGTTTGTGGCCTATTTCTCCAGCAATCTGAATCTCAGGCAGTTCCGGAGGAAATACTCCATCCTGGATGATGTGCTCGTAGAGATGGTGCCCCTCAATGTAGATGGTGCACCGAATATCTGGCACCGGAGGGGTCAAATAATTGTCCCTTTGATGGCCATTATAGAGGGTGGGCTCCGATTTCCTATTACCGGCTTACTGGCAAAGATTTTGAATGAACTGAACCTTACAATGGTCCATTTTATGGTAAATTTCTTCTGGATCGTCCTGTCCCTGGTTGAACTGAACCAGATGTTCAGCCTCAACATAAATATGCCTGAATTCTTTGGGTTGTACTCCATTAATCAGAACAAAGCATCACAGTGGTACTTCCCTACGACTCGGAATGGATATGGGTCAGTATTTAACCGACTTCCTGACTCGGACCCCTAGGCCAACGAATTTGTCGTAGTCCGGGGTGGATTTGATAACCCGGAAAATCGCATTCCCTGGGCAATTGGAAATCTCGGTGAGTATTCTCCATATTTTTTGCTGGATTTCTCTCTGGACTGTCTTCTGATTTTATGATTTAATTGATTGCAGTTGCCCGGAAGGTCTCCCGGAACAAAAACCAAGCCACAAAAGATCAAATCAAAAAGATGTTTGAGCTTCCTCTCTCCTCCCGGGATGTGCCTACCTTGCTCGGGTACAAGCCCTCTTATCAATCTTTTATCAAGAGGAGGGACCCGAAGCCCCAACACCATGTTAAAATTCCCCCATCTTCTCCTGTCTGGATAGCATCCCGGACCATTGTAGACCTTGACAATCCATAAAGGATAGAATCTGGAACTCCGAGGACACCGTTGATGGTGAAAAGAAGAGCAATCCAGGTCCGGAATTTCCTCGGGGGCCATTCTGAGGTTCCTCTGTCCGATGCTCCTCCGACTGCCTCACCCTCTGTTGTCGTTGCTTCTGATCCATCTCTTTAGACCCTGGATTCTCTGGAGGATGCCATGGGTTCAGCCTCCAGTAAGAAGAGGAGATTGGATTTTGGGGTTGTCCCAACGGATCAATATGCAGACGTTTTAGACCAGCTATTGGCGGAGGATAGCTCTTCAACCCTTCCACGTTGGCGACCAAACTTCACGTTCAATGGCCAAGCGGTGACTAATATTGACTCGGTCGTTACCCCAGGGTTGCCTCAGTATTTGCACGTGTCATCATGTTGCCGAGGGATAAAGAGAATCTCCCCAAGGCTGAGGATGAACTGTTCTCTACCGGGCTAACAGCGATGTTCCAGATATTGCTCTGCTTTATTTGCCATTGTCTTGATCATCTTCTCTAACTCTTTAGCTTCGGTAATGCATGGTATCCAATGGATCTATGCAGTCTGGTCAAAGTCCATGTCCTAGTAGGCTACTCTTGCTATGGAGATTGGGCTTTGAAAAAAGGTAGAAGAGGATGTGGAGTCTGGCATGGTAGAGAGGGCTATCCTTCACAATAGGGTGATGGAGGCAAATCGGGCCAGGAGTGAGGCGGTTAAGGCCCTGGAGGCTGAAAGGAAGGACCGGGAAGCTAATGCAGAGAAGCACAAGGGCGAGCTGGAGGAGGCCGATGCCACTGGCTATGAAGCCAGTTTTGAGGTGGCAGGGGTGGAGTACCAGAAGTAGGTGGACCTGGACATCCAGAAGGGGTATCTTCAAGGTCTCGGATGTTGTGGGCATCCCAGCTCACTCCATTCTACGGGCTCCCTTCCCCCCAGCCATCCGACTCTACTCCGGTCGGCACCGATCCTTCTACGTCAACTGTTCCGGTAGTTGATCCTCCTACCGGGGCATAATTTTATTATAATCTGATGCAGTGCGTTGTAGATGTCTGTATTTTCTTTTCTTTGAGTGTAATTTTGTTTTTGTTCGTGCGAGACTGGACTGTTGGGATGTTTGCAAATTTTGAATGAAATCCGGATGAACTTGAAATGCATCTGTCATGGCTTTTCCATTTCCTTCCTGTATATGCCTCCATTTGGATTTGTGCGAAGTATTTTGCTTCAGATAGGTCCAAATTTTTGCTAAATTTTCCTACCAATGAATGCCCGGGGCAACAGCCCTTTTTCCGGATGGGAATATGCCTGTCCTACCGGACCGTAGTGTTGTTGTCCATTCCAGACCATGTTGTACAGAGTCTGCCAAACTAGGCGGGGCATAAGCCCTTTATTGTCCTTCCGGACCAGTATGCTTAAAATTTTAAAAATGAAAATTTCAAGGTAAGTCTTAAAAATTATTCACTACCAACAAGGTGGCCGAGGCAATTGCCCTAGTCCAATAAAAAAGGAAATATCGAAAAAAATGTTGCAAAGTGGCTGGGGCAACAAGCCCTTTCAATGGTAGTACATCCTTAAATTGTTTGCATTCCAAGGTCTTGGAATCCTCCGTCCGGTTAAGTCTTCAAGTCGGTATGAACCCCAACTGATGACTTCTATAACTCGGTAGGGCCCCTCCTAATTAGGACCAAACTTTTGCTTCCTGTTTGCCCCCACTGCTCTTCGTAAGACAAAATCGTCCAGTTTGAATGTCCGTATCCAGACTGTGCGATTGTAAGTCTGTGTCAGTCCTTATTGATAGGCTGCAAGTTTGATGCGGGCACCGTCCCTTCTTTCTTTTGCCAAATCCAGGTCCTTTGCAATAGCCTGGTCATTTTGCTCCGGGCTGAAATACTCAGTCTGTATTGTTGGCAATCCGGCTTCCAAGGGAATGACTGCTTCCATACCAAATGCTAAAGAGAAAGGCACTTGACTGGTTGGCCTTCTGGGTGTGGTTCAGTAAGCCCACGGGATGTGGTATAATTGCTCGGCCCATCTTACTCTGGCTGCTACCAGCCTTTTCTTTATACCGGACTGAACCGTCTTGTTGGAGGCTTTGACTTGACCATTGCTCTAAGGGTAACAGAGAGTAGAATTAAACAACCGGATCTCATACTCTGTACAAAAATACGTGAACAAGTTCTCGACGAACTGCGCAACGTTATCCGACACAAAAGCATATGGTATTCTGAATCTAGTTATAATGTTCCTCCATGGGAAGCGCTTCACATCTGACTCATCAATGGTTACGAATGGCTCTGCTTCCACCCATTTTGTGAAGTTGTCTATGGTCGTGATGAGGAATTTGAATCCTACGGGAGCAGTGGGGAGTTTGCCCACGATGTCCAGGCCCTACTGGGCAAAGGGCCATGGACTAGTCAGTGGTTGTAGGTCCACAGCTGGCTGATGAATGACCGGGGCAAATCTCTGACAGCTGTCGCACTTCCGAACCAAATCCCTTGTGTCAGAATGCATTGTTGGCCAATAATATCCTTGAGTGATGGCCCGGTGGGCCAAGGATCTTCCTCCAGAATGGCATCCACACTTCTAGCATGTATCTTGTTCAGGACGGACTGGACCATACTAGGATGAACACAGAAGAGCTATGGTCTGGAGAAGGACCGTTTGTAATGCTTTTGATCCAGTGAAAGCCAATACCCAGACTGCCTTGTGTTCAATCTGATGAGCTCGCCTCTTGCTAGTCGGGAGGACATCGTCTTTAAGAAATGCTACAATTGGATCCATCCAGCTTGGACCTAGATTGATGTTTAGGACTTCACTTTCTTCCCCCAGATCAATGTTAGGTCGCTGAAGTGTCCTAACAGTAATGGTCCAGGGATGCTCCGAGTCATGGACTGAGGCCAATCCGGCCAATACGTTAGCGTGTACATTGTGTTCCCGTCCTACTTGTATGAGGGTGGATTTTGAGAAATTCTATGCCAATTCCCTGACCTGTTGAACATACCGGCCCATTCTGTCATCCCGGGCCTTATATTCCCTGGTCATATGGTTGACCACAAGTTGAGAATCGTTGTAAGTGGTGAGATCCGTGATTCCCAGCTCTAATGCCATCCGTAAGCCGGTGAGCAGTGCTTCATACTCAGCCTCATTGTTGGAGGCTGGGAATTCCAAATGAATTGCATGCTCGTGAATTATCCCGTCCGGAGATCTGATCACGGCCCCTACTCCGAAACCTCTATTATTTGAGGTTCCATCGACATAAAGTTTCCATTTGGAGTCGGTCTCAGGTGCTTGTGATGCTTCTGGAAATAAGTGTTTGTCGCGGGACTGTACCGAATCATCTTCGTCTGATCTGGGAGAGAATTCTGCTACGAAATCGGCCAACACATGTGCTTTGATAGCGGTTTGGGGCTGGTACCGGATGTTGAAGTTGGCTAACTCCACCGCCCATTTTGAGATACGGTTTGACAGATCTGCCTTCTGGAGCACAGCTTTTAGGGAGTGCTCCGTTAGGACGATAATAGTATGGCCTGGAAGTAGGGGCTAATTTTCGAGATGCTGAGATAAATGCCAAAGCTAACTTTTCCATGGGTAGATACCGGGTCTCTGCATCCATCAGAGTTTTGCTAGAGTAATTCATCGGGAGATGGTTCTTCCCCTCCCACTGTACCAGGACCGAACTGACCGAGTGCCCGTGAGATGGAAAGGTAGAGGAATAGGTCCTCATGCTCCCGTGGGGCGGTAAGCAATAGTGATTCGGTCAAATATTGCTTCAGTTCGGCCAAGGCTTGGCCTGACCTTTCGGTCCATTGGAAATACTATTTGCTTGATTTTTTAATTAAATCAAAGAAAGATCGACTGTCACGCTCCATCCCTCATAATCATAGAGCTGATCATCCAGGATTGACACGTGGTAACCAAACACGACCACAACTCACTAATCATACACCAACTAAAATAAAAACTGCTAACTGAAATAAAAATATCTCATAACTCTGTTGATGATATACATATACATACTCTCACTTAACTCTGACACAAACTGAGATACAACTCAAACTGATACAAATAGAAGAAAATACAGACTCAACTCTGATAATAGAAAAGCTCTCTTTCACTAATACATCAAAAGAGAAAAACTAACAGCTTCTACTGATATAACCAACTGAACAACTGAAAAACTCATCAAACTCTACAACTGGAACTATTGGACTAGACTGGTGGACTCTAATCACGATCACCTAAAAACACGAAAACGTGCGTCAGTAACGAGGGGTGGTGAATACTATAGAAAAACATAAATAAGAGAAGAAAACTAGCTATGAATCATTATTTTTCCAAAACCACATTCTTAATCAAAAATACTTTCCATAACCAGCAAATATTCCTTTCTTAAAATACTTTATAATCTCTTTTTAAAAAAACATTTTTCTCTTTTAACTCACTCCAAAAATCCCATTTCCCATAATTTCTGAAAATTCGCTTTTCTTATTTACTTTTTTTCTCAAAAACTCTTTATTGAACATCTTATAAAAACTCTTAGAATCAATTCATACTCATACTCGTACTCGTACTCGTACTTTTTTTATAATATCACGACTCATCCCAGAACTATAATAGCCAAGGGTCATTAATACCACCGACCATGCGTTATTACAGATCTGTTACCATGTGAACATCCTCGATAAGTACACAAGTAATGAACCATGTGCCGCTCATCGCCATCCCAGCGGTAGGGAAAACATACTACGTACAAAGCCCAAATTAACCATTGGGACCCGGCTGCACTCCGTAACCAATAGTACCCATACTCACAGCACTACAACCAGGTGCATAATATCCCATAGTACCTGTGGTGACTGAAAGTCTGGAGGGTTCTTCGGATCCTCTGTGTTCTGACCGGATGGCTGCAGTGGGTGCTTCGGATAGCTGGGCGGTTACCTATAAGAGAAAAGGGATCACCTGCTTGGCTTCATGCAAAACAAGGGTCAGTATTCACCGGTCGGCAGAGACCGAGAGGGGCCTCTGATGTCTAAGTCAGCCATAGAAGGAGAAGAAAACTGGAAGCTAAAAGAGCGGTCAGAAAGATACCAGAAAATTCGGTCCCGTGAATAGTACTCAACGGGGTATATATAGTCCAGTCTGACTTGGCGCCAAAAGTGCAAGCGTGCGATGCACACGGGGGGAGGCCTGGTGCTGACATCAGCCCTATGGTGCTGCTGGGCCGCTGAACCGACCCGAGCCACGTCAGCAGTTGTACGTCCGACCCGTATGCCACCTACTAGAGGTTACTATTCCCTGTCGCTGCCGATGGTGGACCCCTCCGGCACATGGCCATACATCGGTGGAAGTTGTTCCTTCTCCCAGTGAGGAGTGGAAACGTAGGGCTTCCTTGACGTCCGGATGTGTATGCCGGAGTTTGAAGGAGGCCGCATGGCCAGCCCAGCTTGGCTCCTTCGGGTGTCTAGTGAGACTGTTTCAGATGGTAAAGGGCATATGATAAACCGCCGGTTCTGTCCTTCAGCCGCAGTGATTTTCCGGAGGTCCGTGAGGCCGACGACTTTGGATTGCTCTGTTAGATAGTGAGGCGGGGTCCGGGCCAGCCGACTGGTCCGGCTTAGAAGGTCCGACCCAGTACTTGTCGAGGTTCGGCTACCACAATAGCCCCTCAATTCTTTTCAACTTGTTGGGAAGGATTGATCATAACCTGCCGGACGTTGCTCGGTCCTCGGTTGGTCTGCTATAATGTGTCGGTGGGCCTGTTTGATGGATGCTGCGATTCAGAACTGGGGGCGTCGCCAGCACGCGCGTTGTCCGGCGCGTCAGCAGGCAATAATGATTGCTTCATAACCACCGTTCTATAGTGTCCATGTGGCGTCTTCTGATTGGCTGAAGGAGTCGGCACGTGCAGATGGGACGCTTGATGGATGCCACCTCGAACCCTACACTGGTCGTTGATTGGATGGAGCTGCCTCCTCGCGGATCGTGCGAGGCCATTGGAGTCCCATTTCCCCCTTTCCCCTGTAAATATAAGAGGAGGAAGGCTAGAAGTTCACCTATGGACTTTTCTCTCCGACGCCCCTTGAATCCAATCGCCTGTCATCATCCCTTCCTTCTAGCTTCCGGTCTTCAAGCTTCCTTTCCTCGCACCTTCAGATCGACAGGTATCATCCGGACCCTCCATATTTGTATTTTCCTTCATTATTTTTGTTTCGGACGGTATCCTGTCTAATCGATGGGATGTTCGCTGGTCCGACTGCCTGTCTGCCGGACTATTGCCCTTTCGACGGTGGGTAGTGTATCCATGGGCAGAGGGTAAGTAGAGTCGGCGCAAGACCCATTTTTGAAGATTTATCGCCCTCTAACTTCCATTTTCGGTTATGTCTGGCAGGACGTGAGCACACGATGTCGGATTCTAGTGGCACCCACTCAAGTTCAGACGTGGAGACTAGTTCTAACGCTTGGTCCGTGTCTTCATCAAATGAGGCCGCTAGCAGCACCTCCTCGTCCCTCGGGCCTTTGAACGCCATTCTTTCGGCCGCTGCTGTGGAGGTGCTGGAGGTGATCGTCGCTGAATAAGAACACGAGGTTGTCGTACCATCCGGCAGGTGCCTTTGCCCATACCTGCAGCATGCTACTGGGATGCCTGCTTTCCCGGCTGACTTCAGACGGCTATACTCCATCCCCTCCAACATCCGGTTCGAGCTGCTCTTTGAACCGTGGGAGATTCATTGTGCTGACAATCAGGTGGCCTTCCCGTTGATGGCCATCGCCGAGCGGGGCCTTCGGTTCCCTGTAGATGAGTTTGTGAGGGATCTCCTGTTGGAATACGGACTGGCCCCGTTCCAGTTAACGGTGAATGTTTATCGAGTCGTCGACTGCATTCGGGAGTTGTACTGGACCCAAGGCCTTACCTTCACTGTCTCTGATGTGTTCTCCCTCTACACTTTGTCCCACAACAGAAAGTCTAGTCGCTATTTTTGGAGCGCCCGGGCAGGGATGGGAGACCTTTTTACCCACCTAACGGACTCTGAGAAATGGGCAAATATTTATGTTGTGGTGTCCGGAGGATATAACAACACTTCGGATGGGAGCAAGCATGTGCCGACTGAGAGGGGGTCACCTGGTAAGTCTCTGTCATATCTTCAAATTGCTTTGATCAATCTTTCATGCCGGCTGAAATTTGTTGTATTTGTTTTGCAGCTATTTCCAAGGTAACCCTCCGGCTGAAGAAGCAAGCGGTTACTGCTAACGTCGCTGCACTCCGAGATTTTCCGAGAAGAGACGCTCCTCAGCTTCTCCACTACCAGCCGACGTACCTGTCCTTTCTAGAGGACAACAGAAAGAGACAAGGAAGGCGAGCTGCTGCCGAACCCCCACAGCCTACGGAGATGAGAGAGGGAGTTGACGACCCGGCGCCCATGCAGGCAGACTTCGTGAGTAGAAAGAAGAAGGCTGCTGCTCCGGCTGCCGAAGCTTTAAACCAGGTGCCGCCCACCCCGGGGGCCAATTTGTCGGCCACTCTGCTTGCAGCTGTTGTGGCTCCGGTTGCTGCCGTTGGCAACAAGAGGCCGAGGGAAGAGACATCCGATATTCGGTCTCGTCAATGCCTGAGGTGGACGGAGCTATCGACTCCAAGGGATCTTGGGAAGCAGCCGACGGAGGAGGCCGAGGTCTGGCATCCACGGCTTATACGGGGCGACGGAAAAGAGGTGCTGACAACTGACAGTGTGGCCTCCAACAATGACCTTGCCTTCAGCTTTGCCCAATTACTTGAGTCTCTGGGGAATATGTCTTCCCTGTCGAACACCCTTACCGCCCGGCTAGATCGAGGATTCGCCTCATTGATCGAGGTAATTTTCCAGCTGCTTAGCCCGAATCTCTGAACTTCGTGTATTACTTTGCTGATTGTTTTGTATTTCACAGGATATCATCTGCTTCTCGACCAGCTACCCCAATCTCATTGAGATGTCTGCTGAGAGGATCCGGTTCAAGGAGCAGACCGCTGTGTTGGAGGTAAAGAACAAAGGCCTCGAGCTTGCCCTTGAGAATGAGAGGCAGAAGACGGTCGATTTGGCGAAGGCTTTGAAGCACGAGAAGCACTCGGCCAAAAAGAAGTTGATTGCCGAGAGAAAAAAGACAGTGGACAAGGCGGTGGAGGACAACAAGGATGGATATGAAGACGACAAGGCCGATACTAGGGAACACCTCCGGGACGAGTGCCGAGAGCTGGTGCTGGAACAACACAAAAACAGCTACACGTCCGGCTATAAGGCCGGTCACCAGGATGGTTATTTTCTGGCACTGCGGACAGTTGTCGCCGAGGGAAACCATCCGGCCTGGAACTACGTCGAGGAGCCGGCCGTGATGCTGCCTCCAGTAGAGGACACTTACCCGGAGGAGGAAGATAAAGAAGAAGACCCTCCGGACGAAGAAAAAGACCCTCCGGACGAAGAGTAGTGGCCTCCGTCTTTATCCGCTATCTTTATTTCTTTGTTTTAAAAAATGTATTTTAAACGGCCAATCTGGACAACTTCTTAAATGAATGCTTTTCGTGTTTGATAACTTGTTATATTTTTTACACAAGTGTTATCCTCCGGTTGCACTTGGAGGGTTTACCAGGTCCCTTGGTGTATGCCGGAGAGCCTTATCCAAGTGGTAGAGGCCACCGGAAGCCTGACGGGTGACCGCCGGAGGCTTGGCCTTGATGGGACCAACGGAAGCCTGGTGGGAGACCACCGGAGGCTTGGTCACCAAGTATTTTGCCCTGACCAATAGAAGCCCCGGCAGATGACTGTCGGTGGCTTGGCCGAAGGGGCAAACCCATGAGGGTATTGTGCTAGGACCGATAGAAGCCTGGCGGACGACCGCCAGAGGCTCGACCATTGTAGCAAAATCCTTGACCATAGGTCAGTGTAGACGACTGCTGAAGACATGGTCAAGGGCGAACCCATAAGTGTAATGTGCTAGGACCGATAGAAGCCTGACGGATGACCGCCGGAGGCTCGACTATTGTAGCGAAATCCTTGATCGGAGGTTGGTGCAGACGACTGCTGAAGACACGGTCAAGGGGCGAACCCATAAAGGTATTGTGCTAGGAT
>NMUG010006780.1:0-12404 GCA_002855965.1 Monotropa hypopitys | reverse complement strand
TTATCTCAAAACTTGATCATGTAATAAAATAGGGCAAATGTCCACTGTCCATGACCAGTTAATAGAATTGAGGTTAAATAATTGATTGAGTAGAGATTTGTGTCTATTTTTGAATGATTACCATTGTGTTAAACACTCTACAAAGTTATATTCTTGATTTTCTCAAGAAAGAAAATGTGAAATGGCAAAAATTTTAAAATGTGACAGTCTAAAAACTGCATGAACCGTAGATTGTGAATCGGATAGCGAATCGAATCGTGAATCGTAGATGTATCGCCGATTCTATCCCAAGATTGATTCACTTGTCGATTCGTATCGTTTTTGCATGAATCGTAGATCGAATCACGAATCGAATCGTGAATCGCACGATTTTGACAACTATTTCTAGGGAGCGAGTTTTGCGAGGCAAAACTATTCCTCTAGTGAAGGTTCTTTGGTCAGATCATAGCGTTGAGGATGCCACTTGGGAGCGTGAAGATGATATTTGAGCCAAGTATACGGATTTATTCTGATTCTTGTTGTATTCTTTCTCCGTGTATCACATCTTATTTGTACTCTTATCTTGGATTGTAGCTTGTTTTGCCTCTACCCTATGCAATTTCGGGGACAAAATCCTTTTAAGGGGTATGAGATGTAACGGTTCAGAATTTATAAATCAATTTCCGGAATTTCCATTCACATTCTCTCAAATTATTGGTTGATGTAAACATCCCAATTCTTGATATTGATGTTGGATTGATGCCACGGGGAAGTTAGGGCACGTGTTGGAAGGCTTATGATGATGTTGGATTGTTTCGGGGGTGTTCGGGTGAGTGTTGGGTAGGCTTGGAGGCCCCACATCCATTTCCCCCTCCCCACCTTATATTTCGAAATGGGTTAATCCCTATTTCCATTCCTATGCATATTTCGATATGCAGCTGCCCATCTCCTCATTTTCCTCTGTATTTCGATATGTGGCATGGTGTATTTCGAAATACCATGTCATTCTTCACCTGGGTATCCCTTGTTCATCCTCCTCATTTCGATATGAATGGCTTGCATTTCGGTATGTGGCTTTATTCCCATATTTTGATATATGGGGCTGAGCACATTTCAATATATAGGGCTAAGCACATTTCGATATACACAGCCACTGTTCGTCCTGCATTGACTTTGCAATGTCCATATTTCGATATACGACATGTGCACATTTCGATATAGAGTGCCATTGTTCAGCCTTCGAAGAGTAAATCTTGGTCACATTTCGATATGTGACTTTCACTCATTCCCATTGCATTTCGATATGTGACAGTGTTGCATTTCGATATGCAAGCCCACTGTTCACCATCCGGGGGCCTGGGGACTAATCACATTTCGATATGTGATTAGCCACATATCGAAATGTGATGAATTTCGAGCAGAATCAGTTTAATATGGGGGAATTTTGGTCTTTTTGCAAGATGGCTTTTTATATAAATGTCTAAAGAGAAAACCCTTATTTTTTCTCAGAACACTCTCTCTTTCGTCCTCTCTCTCTCTCTCTCTCTACAACACTCAAATCCTCTCCATTCTCTCTAAAATTTGAAGAGGATCCTTGGGTTTTGAAGATTTTGGTCTTCACAAAGCTTGAAGAGAACACCGAGCTCTATACATTGGTGGGTTCAATTTGTACTACTATCAAGATCGTTCACCTAGGGTTTGTATAAGTCATCTTCTTTTGGTAGAGTTTTCTATGCTCCATGTCTTTTCTATTGGGTTGTTTCTTTTTCCTCAAAATTTTTAAGTACATGAGGACATTTTTGTTTTTCATGTTGCGGGTCAAATTAACCCATCAATCCATTGGGTATTTGAGCTCATTCATGCTTTATTGGACTCCTCATAAAGTCTATTTCAAGATCCCTAAGTTAATTTGTAAAAACCCAAATTTTTATAAAACCCTAATTTGGGTCATGATGAAATTTTAAAAGTGTGTTAAATTGAAGGAACTTGATTGTTGAAAATGGTCTCATGACCTTCTTGCTACTTGAAAATTGGTAATATGAAATCAATTTTATAAAAATTATGTTTTGGTCAATTTATGTTATTAGGAGGAATGGATGCTCTAATCAAATTGAATTAGATGAAATAATGAAACGGATGTTTTAATTGGCCTAACATGATAGAAGAGTTGGGTTGGCTATTATACTTATTCGGAAATTTCGTTCCCTGGGTGGATATGCACCCACTATATTGTGCAATGGGGGCTTGATTGGGCCTTTTCGACGAGTCGGGTTATACGAGAAATCACACGAGTAGTTAGTTGACGAACTTCTACCACGAAAATTAGCCGAAACCTAATAATTCTTGAAATAAAGATAATTATAATACGTGACTCCCTTGATTTTGTTAAGGTTGAGAAGATGCGGAATTTGATGTTGCCTCCCTTGAATTCATCAAGGTTGAGATGATAAATGAAAACATTAATCTCCTTGATTTCGTCAAGTTGAGCATTTTAGAAGAAATCTCAATGTATTGGAAGAAGTTGGATATTTTGAAGAACAGGAATTGTTGAGATCAAATGGTTTTTGAAATGAAAATGGACCTTATTGCATGCATACTTTTATTTCCCTCGCACTCACATCTCTTGTCCCAATTTTTGAGATATTTGCTTATAGATTATCTCTACTAGGCTTTTGCCTAACTCTCTATTTTTAGGTACGAATTCCACCACCTGATTTGGAGGAATTGGATACTCTCGGCAAGGCTTTGGAGCTTGCCTTTCTATCTGGCCATTGGTATACATTTATGTTTGATGTTTGTTTTCAAATTCATGTACCTGGCCCGGACTGTATTTTATTTGGACTTGTAGAACTCCTTTCAGACTTCATTTGCTTGCTTGATTGTATTTTATACATTTTAATTCCGCACTTTGGTTGATGGCTGGGTAGGAGTTTTAAATACTTGTCCTTGTTGTGATATTATTAATTAAAAAAAGTTTGAAAATCCGAAGCGTGACAAAAGTAACCGCCAAATCAAAAGGCATCGGAAAAGTAAAGGTGATATCTTCTTAAGTAACCAAGGTGAGTGTATGAGGTATCCCATTTCATTAGTACAACATTTTATTGCAATTGTTAAAGGTGCCCTTCAGGCATATTCTCTTAAGTGTGGCCTTCGGGCATATTTATAAATGTGGCCTACGGATATTTGACAAATTGCCAAAAGAGGACGGGGGACGCCCTAATCCTATCAAAGGTGGGCTACTGCCAAAACATATTAAAGGTGGGCTACGGCCAAAAATCATCTTTCAAGGTAAACTTCTATCAAAATATTTCAAAGTTGGGCTTCGGCCCAAGGGTTTTACAAGTTGTCTACGACCTTGTTTTTGACAAAAAAACTTTTCTACTTTGGAACTTGAAATTCTATATCTCATACTCTGGTTTCCTTTTGTTTGCTTGGAAATCAGGTAGGCATGGAGGGCTTGCAGGGCATTTCTTAGCAAGGTCCTTGGAGGGGAGTCGCGTAGTGGCAAGGCTAATATTTCCTTTCAGTTGTTCAGTATTCTTATTTATGTTGTCTTATGTTTTAGACTTGTGTTTTTGGAGCACTTGAGGAACTTGTCTCTTGGTTGTTGTGGTTTTGGTATATTGCACTTGAGGTTTTATTCAGTTATTCGTTATCAAATTATCGTCCTGTGACATAACAATGGTTGGGTTAGTGGTATTTCTAAATAAAAGAAGAAGAAAATTATTCCACATTTATTTTTGGTTATTTTGGTTTGGGATGTTACATAACGATCCGCTTCCGCACTGCACAATATTGTCCGCTTTGGCCGCCAAATCCCAGTAGACTTCCCAGGAGGTCACTCATCCTTAGACTACTCCAGGATGAGCACGCTTAACTAGGAAGTTCCAGTGGGATTTGACGCACGCACGATTTTAAAAGAACTTGTACAAGGTGGGTTCATAATCTATTATTTATAGCACGCAATTTACATCCACCAAGTGATACGGGACCCGTCAACCGACCCGAACGTCCCTTGAGGCTTCTTACCGGACACCTTTATTTGGGACTCCCAGTTGACACCACATTCATTCAATGGTTTGATCCCAACTTTAATTCGACCTCCGCCCGTTGGATCACGACCATCTATAGTTGGGGTGTTACATCCCACCTAGGATTTCGTGTGTTCTTCATCCAAGGTAAGATTTTTTCTACTTCTACCATATATGTATAGTATATGTTAATGTATTCCGCAAATCTTTCGTGGATTCATCAATTTTTTAACGTATTCATGCATAAATTCGTTTTTGGGTTTATGAGTCTTGTTTTATCCGAAATGTCTTGAAGGTATACATTGGTTGAACATGTATTGGTTATGTATTGGTATTCAAAGTATCATATTCCATGTATTTAACAAAACCCCCAATTTTTAGAAAGTTAGGGATTCAGGTCAAAAAATCATTTGGAGCTTTTGTGTGTATTCAAGTCTTTGGGTCAAATTGATTGTGTATTCATGAAATTGGGTTAGTTATAAATATGATGGTGTATTCAATGTGTCCTTGTAGGGTATCGAAATTAATATGGATTTTCTCACTTACAAATTGGAGAAATTGGAATACTAGTATGAAATGGAGCTACAAACAAAGGAATGTATTCACAATATACTTAAAAGAAAGTCGTGTATTCAAGAGGAAAATATGAAATGTATTCACAAATGTATTTTAAGTATCGGGCTTCCATGTATTCAGTCTCGATCCTGTATGTATTCAAATAGAGGGTTTTCATGTATTCAATCTTGTCCATATGTGTATTTAAGTGTCGGGCTTCCATGTATTCAGTTCCGACCATAATGTATTCGACGTCGAGTGTGGTGGCTTGAGCAATTGTATTTGGGGATTGTATTCATGTGTGGATATCACCCAAGACATTGCACAATGGGAGTTCACAAGGAACTAAACTGGAATTTGGTCGATGGAGCACTCTTTCTAGGAACTGCTTATAAGCCACACAATCCTTGTAGTTTTGTATTCATTGTTTTGCACATTGTGTGTATTCATTGAATGTGTTATTTTGTATTTAAGTATCGGCCTTCCATGTATTCAGTCTCGATCATATATGTATTCAAACGGCGGGTTTCCATGTATTCAATCCCGATAGTATATGTATTCAAACATCGGGATCCCATGTATTCAGCACCAATTATATGTGTATTCGAGTGTCGGGCTTCTATATATTCAGTCACGGCCACTCATGTATTCAATATCAACCAAATATTTTCAAGGAAAGATCAATACGTATTTAAGAGGCATGTATTATGTATTCACTAGGAGGCATGTATTATGTATTCACTAGGAGGCATGTATTATGTATTCACTAGGAGAATAACTTTGTATTCAAAGAATAAAGGAAATTATATCATAATTGACAAACCAAACTTTTGTGTATTCATGGTAGAGTGTTATCACATTTGTTGGTCATCCATTTGTATTCAAGGGTTTCACATGTCTTTCGGCATTGTATATTGTATTCACGAGTCTTGCATGTATTCACTGTATTAATGACATATCTATTCTTGTGCCACCGTTATCACACTGTGTACTGCATGCATATATAGTACTGGATAGAGACTGTCTTACTGAGCTTGTTTAGCTCAGACAGTCCTTCTCTAGTTTGTATTTCAGGTTGGCATTGGTATGGTATGGATTAAAGAGGTCCTTGGAGAAATGGAGGGATTTATGCACATTTCAATATTTCATTTATTCATTTCCAAGAGGTTTTGTATTATTCTTTTATGTAATTTTGAAAGAGAATTGTGAATGTATTGCAAGTTATTGTATTCAAGAAACTTATAATTGTGGGATGTTTTCAAGTGTTTTAAAGGAAATGTAATTCATATTGAAATTGTGTTAGGACGCTTATGAGGATGTTTATGTAGATTGGTGAGAGTATTTCATTATTGGCAAAAGAAAAATTATTTGAAAATCCGGGGTATGACATCGTTAGCTGTTAAGATGAGATTAGTTAGTTAAGAAGGTGGTTCAATTGAGAGGGAGTTTTGGGGAATTCTGTTGGGAGTAGGTTCGCTGTTGTATATAGGGTGGGAACAGGTAAGAAAAGGGTATTGAGAAGTTTGGTATGATGTCTGTTGAGGCATTGGATGAGACTTCCATTGTTCATCTTGTAACCGTTCTGTAAATTCATTTCCAGCCAATAAAATCCTTCTATTTCCCAATTTTTTCCTTCCTTTTCTATTCACAATCGTATCAGAGAGAGACAGATTCAAACACATAGCTTTTAGCGCACCTTGGTTGTGAACTCAAGATGCCGCCACAGCTCCCCATCATTGGCTTTCAATAACTCAGACAAGCGAGAAAGGGTAGCATGGATACCCACTGCACTATTGTCTAGCTGTTGACAGAAATGATCCACTGAGTCACTTAAGAGTCGAACGAAACACGAAAAACTATCCGCCTCTGCATGTACCTGCATAAAATGGAACAAAATACACGATTCCGTCCAGATCATCCCTAAAAACTACTCATTCTAATCTAGATGCAATAAGCTTCTTTAGATTTTACCGTAGTGGGCAAATTTTCTGGCATTAAAGCTAAAATGACGGAACAATCTTCTCTTAAAAATGATCAAAAACATTTCATGGGCGCCCTATATAGAGTAGGCACAAAGAGACATTATGAAATGAAACACACTTCGTCTGCATATATTCTTACAGCTTTTTGTTCATCAGTGTCAGTGCTAAAAACGTAGTATATTGGAGCCAAAACCTCGTTCATGCCTTGGACATAACGGATTTCTGGATTTAGTTTCGCAAACAGAAGAAGAATATTTCTCATTGCGTCCTGTACATAGAAATGAAGCAACCATCATATCCAGTCAATGAGACCAATAGGTGAAGCGATGGGAAAATAAACAATTAGGTTACCACTGAAACATCCGTGACTTTGCGACAATATACAAATTTAAGGCTGTGTTGGGACCTTGGATATGTGGAGGGATTCGAAAAGTGAAAAGAAGTGAAAGGGAGAAAAATAGGGGGAAACTTGAATATGTTTAAAACACTTTTCCATTTACAAATCCTTTAAAAAATACAAGGTTCAAACAAAGCCCTGCAAAACCACAACCGCGCGAACAGAAGGAGGAAAGAGAAATACCCTCTTTTTCCTACTTAACGATGATTCCCCCGAGAAGAATTTCATATCCGGGTGCGTTCGTTCCAAATCACGGTCAATCTGCTCTGAGATCTCTGTGAACTGGAAACAAATACACCTAATATGAAGAGCATTTGTCTAGTATTAACTCAAAATTTCCAATTTATACCTTACGATGGAGAATTATTTTACCTGGAAAAATTGGTGCCAAACGCTAGCCTTACCAATGTTCAGAGGGTGATCCTCATTAGAAACGTTCTGTCGCTCGAGTGGCCCTTGAACACCAATGTCAGCATACTTCTCATTAGAATCCCGTGCTTCATTGTTTCTCCTCGAGAATTCGGACTGTCTAGATTGAAGCATAAAATTAAGGCAACCAGAAATACAAGATGATTTATTTAGTAAGGAGTGTGGGCGAAAATATTCAGCACCCACGAAATTATAGTTACATTCACTCTGGGAAAAGTGTCATCTTCAAAATCATCTTACAGGACTCAAGAGAAGCTCCTCTTTCAGCTTTGCATATTTTGATCGATTTTCGTCTAGCTCCTTCTCCCACAAGTCACGAGACACAGGCAAATAACCCAAGAGCAGCTGCAAGAGTGAAGCAACAGTTGATGTTTTTTAACTGATTAAGTTGAACAAGTAGAATGGACATAAAAAAAGAGTGGGATAGTGTCACAAACAAAAATGTGTGTGTGTAATATCTGGATTACTGTCAGTGTATCAACTATTTAAAGATCCATGAATACATACTTTTTCCGGAATTGCAATCCTTGAAGGGAAAAGATAGCATCAGTAGGGGACTTGAACCATGAGGTTCAGGTTTCAACTAAATAAACATACATAACAACATAACTCATGTAGTCACCAATCATTGAGGGTATAGGCGGAGGAAGTATTAGAGACAAACCTAAGTTTTTAGCAATATGCACAAAGTGGTTGCTCTAATAAAACCATTGAAACAGTGATCACTCTATACCGTCAAAAATCGAGAAAGTAAAGTGATGTTCTGTTGCAGAATCACACCTCCAAATCAAAGCCAAAAGGCATTAGAGAGCGTAAACACAAAGACCCAAATCACTTAAAAATATCTTTAATGCAAATTAAGGCATTAACAGAAAAGATGAAAGATGGTGACAATGAACTTAAAAATGACCTAATGGTTGAAGGAAATATATATGACAATTATGTCAGTATTAGCCCTAATGGGCGTTGAGTATGGCGATTAAGCCAAAATAGCCCGAATGTGCGGTGAGTATGGCAACTATATGCCGGTGGTTGCCCGAATGGGCATTATGAATGGTGATTAAGCCAAATTTGGCCCGAATGGGCGAGGATTATAGCCTTAATGAGCGATGTGAAATAGGTTAATGCCTAACAAAAAGGTATACTCAAAGTATAAAATATATATCACATAAAAGAAGTAGAACGGAAAGAATAACACCTTACGTTATTACATTTGTTTGTTCCGCTTTCATTTGATATTGAGCAGGATACTGTTGTATTGTCCTTGTTTAATTATTCCATATGATTTCTGATGAACACTCTTGGAATTCGATTTCGGATTCCAGATTTTCAAGAATAGATGGATGGTCCACTACTAGCGTAAGAAGTCTTAGCGGGAAAATCACACGGTAGCCGAGCTTCTTATAAGATTTGTTTTGGTTCAATTAATTTACATTGGATTACTTGTAAATGTTAATAAATTGGTTGTATAATTTTCTTTCTGCTGAAAACTTCGCAATGTAATAGTTTGTTAATAGTTTCTAAGTTGTAAGTCGGTTTGTTGGTTTGAAAGTTTTCCTTAAATGAAGGGTTTATTTCATGTATCTAATAAATTGGTTATAAGGATTGGTAATGTGGATTAGTTTGGCAATGATTATCACGCCTCGTGTCGACGGGGCCAATAGGGCTACCTTGTCGGGACAGAGTGTGACAGTTTTTTGTATCAGAGCGGTTATTAAACCGATATATGAGATGTGGGATGGGTGGTGGTCTAGTAGTGGACATAGGAAGTGGATGAGTCAAGATGTTAGGAATTGACTAACATGCTAGAATAGAGATTATCCATATTGTGTTGTGTTGTATTTGATATATTTAAATCAGGTGATATAGAATGGAAGGAAGACGTGAGCAGGAAGCCACTTCAGGATCAACTAGAGTTCCGAGAGAAGTAAGGGCACCGGTTGAGGGTATAGGAGTCCAAGCAGGGGTTGTACCTGCTGGGGACATGGGAACGAAAAGATTCTTGACATCATTTTTGCAATGACAGACTCAACAAGCTGCATCAGCAAGTTCAGTTACCTAACTGATAGCAAATTTCAAAAAGTTGATGTCAAATGAGTTTGGGGGTACCGTTAATCCAATTGAAGCAGAGGATTGTTTAAAATCTGTTGAAAGGGTATTGTCTGTAATTGGGGGCCATTGGTTCACAAAAAGTTATGTTGGCTACGTTCAATTTAAAGGAGAAGCTTTAGTGTGGTGGGAGGCAATTTAAAGACAACTTACCAAACCGATTCTGGGAATTCTACCGGCGTTACCACGGGAGATTACTTGGGCACAATTTATTCAAGCTTTTAATGATCAGTATTGCCCAGAAGCTTACCGATTTGCTCAAGAATCGGCATTTATTGATTTGAAAGAAGGAAGTATGACCGTACCCGAATATGAAGCTAGATTTGCGGTTTTGTCACGATATGCGAGAGACATGATGGATACCGATGCAAAGAAATGTTAGAGATTTCGAAAAGGACTAGAGGATAATATTAGAACACGACTGACGTCATTCAAAGAAAGAAACTGTGTTGAGCTTGTAGTCATGGCTCGGAAAATTGTGAAGGGTGTACAAAAGATGTACTCGAAGCGGGAACAATTTAAAAAAAGAAAATTTGATTTTGGGTCATCGGGGAAATTTATTGGTGGAAGTGGAAGTTCCAAGGGTGAGGGGGTGAGGGCTGAACACAATCAACAAATGTAAAAGGAAGTTCCAAATTCCGAGGTGGGCATAGGCCAAGTCAAAGTGCGGAAGGACAGAGTATTGGACGAGTAGGATTTTCTGGAGGGTGTAGTTCAACCTTCCGTTGTTATAGGTGTGGATCATCAGACCATGGTATTAGAGATTGCCCGGAAAAAAATGATAGTGTAAAGTGTTATAGATGCAGAGAAATGGGACATAAAGCTAATCAGTGTACCAAGCAAAAGTTAGTAGCTACAACGTTTTCAGTGGGCAATGTACCGGGTGGTGGAGGATCATCTCCGAGTGGGTCAGTGGGTCGTGGCAGAGAATCCGGTAGTACTGCTGCAACTCCAGGCAATGTGTTTTCTATGACCCGACAGAGTGCACAGACTAGTCCTGACGTGGTGACAGGTATTTTATTAGTTGATGACATTTGTGCACAGATATTATTTGATTCGGGTTCTACGCATTCTTTTTGTGTCTACTGCATTTGTTGGACGATTACCTAAAACATCTGAAAAGCTAGATTGTGTGTTGGCTATTTATACCCCAGTTGGGAATATTGTTGTGGTTGATGTCATATATCCTCAATGTGAGGTATGCGTTGAAAGTAAAAATTTAAGGATCGATTTAGTACCCTTAGGAATGATAGACTTTGATGTGATTCTCGATGTGGATTTCTTGTCAACATATCATGCCACAGTTGATTATTTTAATAAGGAGGTGATATTCAAGGTTCCGGGGGAGTCAGAAATTAAATTTTGAACGGATAGAAGAACTTCGGTCAATAATTTGATATCATCCTTAAAAGCGGTTAAAATACTGAAAAAGGGCTGTGAGGGTTATCTTCCTTACGTTATTGACACATAACGAAAACCATTGGGATTGGGGGATAGTCTGGTAGTCAGTGAGTATGCAGATGTTTTTCTAGATGAGTTATCGAGGGTAGTTCATGTCAGGGAAGTTGAATTTGCGATTGAGTTAATTTCGGGGACAAGTCCTATCTCTATACCACCATACAAAATGGCACCAACTGAGCTATTAGAATTGAAAATTCAATTAAAAGATTTGTTAGACAAATAGTTTATTCGACCTAGTGTATTGCCTTGGGGAGTGCCAATTATTTTTGTGAAAACTAAAGATGGAACAATGTGATTGTGTATTGACTACCGACAATTGAATAAGGTGACAATTAGGAACAAATATCCTTTACCTCGAATAGACGATTTGTTTGATCAACTTCAAGGTCAAAAATTGATTTGAAGTCTAGATATCATCAAGTGAAGATAAAAGATAGCGATGTATCAAAAAAAAATTTCGAACTAGATATGGGCATTATAAGTTTCTGGTTATGCCTTTTGGGTTGACAAATGCACCAGCTATATTTATGGACTTAATGAATCGAATTTTTGAGCCATATTTAGATTCATTCGTGATTGTTTTTATTGATGACATCTTAGTGTATTCACGTTCTAGAGAAGATCATGAATTACACCTAAGAATGGTTTTGCAAATTTTGAGAGAAAAACAAATGTACAATAAGTTGAGCAAGTGTGAATTTTGGTTAGATAGTATCGTGTTTTGGGGACATATAATTTCTAAGGAAGGTATTTGTATTGATCCGAAGAAGGTGGAAGCAGTGGTTAGTTGGGAAAGACCGACAACAGTTTCAGATATTCGTAGTTTTCTTGGGTTAGCGAGTATTATTGAAGGTTCATTAAGGGTTTCTCGTTTATTGCCTTGTCGTTAACTAAGTTAACTCGAAAGAATGAAAAACTTGAGTAGAATGACAAGTGTGAACAAAGTTCCCATAATTTGAAAACGAAATTAGTAACTGCTCTTGTTTTGACTATACCGATGGGCACGGACGATATGATAATATATATGGATACATCTCACCAGGGATTAGAATGTATTTTGATGCAACGGGGCAAAGTGATAGCCTATGCAGCGAGACAACTTAAGAATCATGAACGCAACTACCTTACACACAATCTAGAATTGGCAGCTGTAGTTTTTGCTTTGAAATTATGGTGTCATTATCTTTACGGGTGACATGAGAAATTTTTACCGCCATTAAAGTTTGAAATACCTTTTTTACTCAAAAAGAATTGAACCTAAGACAAAGGTGTAACACATAATAATTTCAAACCTTTTTTTTTTGAAATAGAGGTATTAGACTAGGAAAATAACTATCAACAATAATAATCCCAATAGACCTAATGAGAATGCATAAAATGAGTCACAACCAATCCACAAGTTTAAAGTTATAAGTTGTTACAAAACATATCCGGGACATAGTAAAATGAAAGAGTGCAATA